>VDFB02265990.1:623355-640507 GCA_007258455.2 Sequoia sempervirens
ATAGAATATATATATAATGATTATAATATAATATATAGAATATATATATATATAATTATTATAATATAAGAAATATACATATTTCTTATATTATAATAATTATAAATTGGCTGCCAAAATTTATTTTAGAATTCATATCTTGATATAGAATAGTAATACAAATTATCCCTGTTTTTGTTTATGCCTTGGATTGTAACAAATTACAAGAAGGCGTTTCCGTCTACGAATTAGGCGGCACTTTTCACAAATTTTGCGAACAGAAGCACGGATTTTCATATTTGTGGTCCTTTATTTAATGCTAAAATCTTGTTCTTTTTTATAGATTTAATGGGCCTCAATAAGCAGATAGAAGGTCATCATCATCGTTTCGTTTGACGGGATGTCTATATATTATACATCCTTTGCTTAAATCGTAAACAGATAATTCAACTCTCACTCTATCTCCCGGTACTACTCGTATTGTTCGATATCTCATTTTACCTGATACAACCGTTAAAACCTCGAAATCGTTATCTAGGTGGACTAAAAACATACCATTAGGATATGCTATGGTAACTACGCCGTCAACAACAACAAAATTCTTTTTGGTACCCATTTTGAACTAGACTCCTATTTTTTTGCAATGATTATTTTTTGCAGTGATTATTTTTTTGCAGTGATTTCAATTTGAAAAGTAGGGATAGTTATTAACTATTACATTGATTTCTAAAAGAGGAAAAAAAATTCATTATGTTTATGAATAGTTTTATGGTATCGAGATTAGATTATCTGCGCTTCTGAATAGATAATGGATTAAGAAATGTTTTCACCTTCCATAGATAGAATATAATAGGTTCTATCTATAGTCATTAATACCTCCTAAAAAGATCTAGATCTAGTAAATTCATCGAGTTGCTCTAATGAATCGAAACGGCCAGTTACTAATGGAACCTCTTGTCGGCTTTCTGTGAAATACTCATTTGGTCGAGGGCTCCCGAATACATCATAAGCTAAACCCGTACTGACAAATAACCAACCTGTAATGAATAGAGAAGGTATAGTAATGCTATGGATAACCCAGTATCGAATACTAGTAATAATGTCAGCAAAAGCGCGTTCTCCCGTATTCCCAGACATGCTAAGCTCCCTATATTATTGCAAAATCAAGGGTAAATTAATCCCATGAAAGAAAGAGATCAGGAAATGGAAAACTACTGATACCTTCTACAATCCTTGTTTGATTGTCAATATGATACCAAGGGTATATTTGAAGTATACTAAGTATAGCTAGCCTTCTTCTAACATAGCAATAATGAATACTATCCGAAAGGTAATAGTAGTTGGTAATTATACTATCTTTACATATTTAGTTACAACAGTTGGAACCATGGTTATGATCTACAGCGATAATTATATGTCTCATGATAAAACATATGTGAGGTTTTTTGCTTACCTTAATTTTTTCAATGCTTCTATGCTGGGACTAGTTATTAGCCCTAATTTATTACAAATATATCTTTTTTGGGAATTAGTAGGAATGTGTTCCTATTTATTGATAGGTTTCTGGTTTACGCAACCCAGTGCAGCTAATGCTTGTCAAAAAGCATTTATAACTAACCGTGCGGGGGATTTTGGACTCTTATTAGGAATCCTAGGTTTTTATTGGGTAACAGGTAGTTTCGAATTTCAATATTTGTCTGAAAAATTAAACGATTTGATTGCCGTTGATTAGATGCTACTACTGTACTATAGCTAATAAGGATAAAAATAATGTATCCTGGGCAATTGCAACAATTGGATTCATTACTATCCCCAGTAAACTAGATGCTATTACACATACAATCATACTAAATTCGATATAATTTTTTGAGATTGAAGAAGATAATCTATAATTTTGCACGTGGGGAGTTATTTCTTTGTTTCGTTCAGTCATTAATAACTTAATTATTTTCAGATAATAATATATTGAAATAACACTCATAAAGAGTCCTATCGAAACTAATAAATAGGAGCCTGCTTGCCATCCACACCAAAATAGATAAAGTTTTCCAAAAAAACCTGCTAGTGGAGGAATACCTCCTAGAGATAGCAGACATAAAGATAAAGACAAAGCTGAAAAAGGGTCTTTCATATATAATCTTGCATAATCCCGAATGTTGTCTGTTCCTGTACGTAGACTGAATAAAACAATACAAGCAAAAGTTCCTAAATTCATAAAAATATAGAGCAGCATATAAGTTATCATACTCGCATATCCATTATTTGAGTCTCTATCAATTATTCCAATAAGGATATATCCAATTTGACCTATCGATGAATATGCAAGCATACGTTTTATGCCTGTTTGAGTAATAGCAATTAAATTCCCTAATATCATGCTAAGAATAGCTAATATTTCCAAAAGAAGATGCCATTCGTTCAATGAGAAATAAAAAATAAAATCAAAAATTCTAGTGGCTAAAGCTGAAGCAGCTACTTTTGAAATAACAGAAATAAAAGCAACGACCGGAGTGGGGGAGTTAGAGTCGAAAAGAGGAATTCTCCCTCTTTTCTCTCATTCAGAACCGTGCATGAGACTTTCTTCTCGCACGGCTCCTAAGTGATAAAAAAGATTAGCATAATCGTTTGATTCTCTCTTTTTTATTACCTTGCTCGTGTATGTATAAGATTGAATCAATTCAATTGATAGAAAGAATCATTAATCCTTAACTTTCCGAGGAATCCTTACTCAGTGGTTATTATGGTAAATCATCTTTTTTTTCTTATTTTGTTATGAAAGAGTTAAAAAGAAAAAAGACAACCATCTGATTTAATTCGTTCTGAATAGTCATGAGATGTTCATCTTAGGGTAATCTTTTTGTCGACGGATGCCTTTTTTATTACACTCGTAGTTTTTGAAGAATGAAAACTTACTATGTAGCATCTACGTTAAGAATAAAAAGATTGTACACGTCATTAATCTGATCCTTTTTAAAAACTACCCGTAATAACTAACTTGTAAAAGTTATTTGTTTATTCAATCAAACAATTTAGTTTGTTTCTTACTTTGCTTTACCTTAATTCAATTCAATTTTTGGTAAAAGTGATGTCTTAGTCCAAGTGGGAATAACAGTCTTTTCTTCCACATGTCTATAGAGTTTTTATAAATAGAAACATTTCTAAAAAGAGATTTAGAAATGTAATAATTTGTAAAACGAATCGCACTCCTTCATATACATCGGGGGTCCATTGATGAAAAGGAACTAGAGAAAGCTTGAATGCAATTCCTACCGTTATAGATAGAAGTGCAATCCAAATTCCTGGAGAGTTATACATTTGTGTATTGATAAGACCATTGGCTATTTCTTGAAGTTCAATCTCTCCTCCAGATAGACCATATAGCCAAGAAAGACCATAAACAAGAATGGAAGAACTTGTTCCACCCATAAGTAAATATTTCATAATAGCCTCATTAGACCGTACATCTCTCCAAAAAATGTGCAAATTCAGAATTTATTAACATATGATATTACCTTAACTAGAGGAACTGCTTCGCTCAAAAAAGATCATAAAGATAAACATTCGACCAGATATCGAGAGTACAGAAAAAAATGATCAGCTTCCCGTAATAATTCGGACCAGGCCTACGTCAAATATTAAATTTTCTTTAGAAGTTGTACAAGATCCACTGGAACCATTTTCAATGCAGGTCGAACCAGATCTGGATCTGGAAGATTCGGATAATTGGACAACCACGATGCATGATCGAATTAAGCAGATGAATGAAGAGTATCTGGTGAATTTAGAGATTTATCAACAGTTGCAAGCTGATTTTAAAAAGAAAATGGATCAGCCTTCTCCTGACATAAAATCGAGATTCAAAAAAGAATTAATTCGAATCAAAATTTGGGGTTCTATCTTCCAAAAGAAGAGCACTCGATTCATTAGGAAGAAATTGCCCTATTTTATGAAAGTCCTTTATTTTAGGATGAAACTAACAGTTATTGATCTTAAAATAAGCATTTTCAATTCATCGAGTCCAGTTTGCAATTTTACATGCAATTGACGATAAAAATTGAACCAATTCAAAAACTATTCAATAGAAATAGAATTATCAACCCAACTATAAAAAAAGATACAAAACATATTTCTCAAACATATGTTTTTCATAAGATTTGGCAACAAATAAGATCCATGAAGGGATCCTATGTGAAGGATTTATTAGAATCAAGAGCATCAACCCCTTTAATCAAAAAAAATGTAAAAGAATTTTTAGATTTGCAAGGGATATTGGATTGTAAAAATCCTAAAGATTTAACGGCGAAACATTGGAAACAATGGTTAAAATGGTGTTCTGGCTACAGAATAGCACCGCAGAAAAAGAAAAATGGAATTGGTAACCGATTGGGATGGAATGAATTTGCATCTTTTTTGGGAGAAGAAGAATTTGCGTCTTTTCTAACCCGATTACAAAATAGGATCAAACGCCACAGATATGAACTTTTAGCGTACGGTTACTTGGATCATATGAAAGAAGATAATAACGGACCCGCGGTCCAATATATCCTGGAACCAGATCATCAAGCCTTTGCCAAATTTAAAAAAATGAGGGATCCTTCTTATTCCAATAAGAAGAAGAAGAATCGCGATAAGAAGAACCCCGATTCTGCCAAGAAGAAGAAGTTGAAGAGTTCGGAGCGTTCAACAATGAAAAAGAACTCGTATTATTACTTCCAATTCTGGTTGTTCCCAGATATCAAAAGAAGGGTCAAGAACGCCAAAAGACTTGATGACCTTTATCCTCCGAATATACTGAGAAAACAGATTAGAAAAATGTGGGAGTTTAGAGAACTTGAAATAGACAACGACTTCGATGTTGATGCTTTTGTGATACAAAGTCTCAAGGAGAAGGAGGAGGAAAGGCGAAGGAAGCTCGCAGCAATCCAAAAGATTAAAAAGGAAAAAAAGAAAAGAAAGGAGGAAAGAAAAAAGATGAAAGAAGCGAGATTACAAAAGCTTGAATCGGCGACTAATCCGGAAGAAGTTAAAAACCTCAAAAAGGCGTTCAAGATAGAAGATCAACAAAAGCGTTGGGAGAGGATGGAAGAAGTAAAGAAAGGTAGAGAACAACAAAAGAAAGAAATGATAGCTCGACAGCGTGAAAGACAGGCTGCTCGAAAGCTCAGAATAGAAAAGGAGAGAAAAAAATGGGAAAAGCTTCGACAAAAGTATGGTAAATCTACTCGTAAGTCTAAAATTGAAAAGAGAATAAATGATTTTCTAGTTTGAGACTTTGATAATATATATGGTCTTGAAAAAAATCTCGAGAAGATAAATACTAAAAAAGAAGAAATACGGATAAAGATAAAAAACCTCATTTTGGAACGAGATGCTAAGATAAATGCCAGGGGTGATAAGAATGCGTGGGATAAAGTGAAATCGAAATTGGATTCACTGAATAAGAAGAAGAAAAAGAAGGTTCCAACACAAGAAGCCAAGGGTAACCCGAAAGAACGGAAGAAAGAACGGAAGAAAGAAAAAAAACCCCAAAATACAATGCCTAAAGGAGAGAGAACGCCTTGAAAGAGAAGGCAAAAGACTCGAAGAACTCGGGAAAAAAGGCACTAAGCAAGTAGATACACCAGAGAACGAAACAGAGAAATTGCCATATCCAGAAATGGCGAAAAAATTTTGAGTTTGGAAAAGAAAATATAAAGTCCAAAAACTGCCACTAGCTCCTTGGTTTTCTAAGAGCAGAAATGCGACTCATTTCTTGGATAAAAAGAAATTACGCAGCCAGGCCGCTGTAGCCGAACTCACTAGGTCATATTTAGAGAATGGAGAATTTGACTTGCAATTATTGGAAACTGTATTGTATCTTAAGAGTTACTTCAAAAAGAACAAAAATGGTTTTTTTAGAGTTTTTGCCGATAAGCATAGACGATCTATGCCACTTCTACCGGGGTACTTTAATGACCAATTCTTGATATATAAGATTGCGAGTCTCTTCCTAAAAATGAAGAGGAAAAGAAAAGATGTAAATCTTTTTGATAGATCTGAACGAAGAAAAAGAGACACTATTGAAAATGTAAATGATAAAATTTCAAGTTCTTTCATTTTCGAAGATATTTTTCTTCCAAGACGTCGTAGAGAATTTCGAATTTTGAATCTTTTGAATCTGGAAAATCATTTAGATGAAAGTACAGAATTAAATAGTAAAGAGATACCAAATGACGAAGGTCTCATGGAAAAAGATGAACATCTTATCATAGATACAAGACAAAAGATAAGACGTTTTCTTTGGCCTTGTTATCAATTAGAAGATCTTATTTGCATGAATAGATATTGGTGGAATACGAATAATGGTAGTCAATCTGCTATGTTGAGGGTCCGGATGTATCCCAAAATAGATCATTGGGAACATATTCAAAATAGTTTGAATCTTATAAAAGATACTTTTGTTTCAATAAGAGAGATTCTTCAAGATCTGGGAAATCGTACCAAAAGTTTCTTGGGTAGGCGAAAGCACTCTGCTTTGCCGTCAACTGACACTCATGAATGAAAGCTAGGGGAGAAAATGGGATTAGATTGTAGCACAGTCCTTAGCCTTTAAACTTCTGGATACTCCCCGTTGTGTAAATCTGAGAGTATAGTGTTGCAGCTAATTATTAAGCTCCCGCCTGGGTAAACGTTCGCAATGAATGAAACTAAAGGAACTTTCGGGGGCCCGCACAAGCGGTGGAGCATGTGGTTTAATTCGAATTAAAGCGAAGAACCTTGGGATTGACAAATGAAGCTTTTGAAAAAGGGAGTGCCTTCGGGAACGCGGACAAAGGTAAACATTTGTCGTCATTTCGTGCTAAAGGTATTGGGTTCTTCCCCGCAGCGAACTATAGTTTCCTTATGTGGCCCAGGAATAGATATCTGTTACCGGAGGAAGGTGAGGAGATGTCAACCATCTGCCCCTCTAAAATTCGAAATTACAATGGAAAGACTAAATTATATTTCCATAAAGCAACTCAATTTTGAATAATTCGATATTGCAGGCTGAACTCCCTAATGAAGTAGGAATCCATAATAGCTATTATATAATATGTAATCTATTTCTTTTTTTCACTTTTGGCAAGATCTGCCAAATCTTGCTTTACTAACATTCACGCAAATTCTCCGAGGTATGAACTCTCCCCAAAAATGATTCTTTACATCTACGAAGATAATGAACTCCTATCATCTTATGCAATACGCCGAGAGCTTTACGCACTTTCAAATCTGTTTCTCTCGCTAGCTTTTGCATAGCTCCTTATAAGGCCGGAATTTAGAAATTAGTTGAATCTGGAAGTTTCCCTCTGACGATGAATTAGCCCCCATCATTCACTGGCTTGTTTTTATCTCTAGTATTCAGATTTGTCTGATTTTTGAGTCAGAGCTTCCGCACCAAATAGTGCTTTACCCCTAGAAGATAAGTCAACCGCTCGTCAAACATTGGGGAGCCAACTAGCGGTTCGAGGGCATTAATTGGGACATTTCGGATTTTTCAAGCATCACGGTTCGGACCTCTAATATTCACAGCTTCATGTGGTCAGGATTAGATGCACAGGTTCGGGTCCGCAGTGACAATTAATTAAGGGAAACAAAAGATATAAAAGAGCTCAATAAATTATACAGAAAGTTTAACCCCATACCTCTAATATTGGTTGGTTAGAGGAGCCAAAATTGAAAACCATAAACGAAGAAGACCATAATTATTGTACTCGCCAAGTTCAATCTTACTTCCTTTTCCCTTCAAGTAAAAACTCATTATATATATGGATTATGCAATTAAAAATTCATTTGATTCTCTGATTCTTTAATTTTTCAAAGAATCGATTCTTTTCAATGATACATGTGGATATTCATAAACAATAGGATTATATTCACACTAGTATAAAAAAGAAATTTATCACTACTATTGATATAGAAAATGAAAATTAGATCATTAATAATCATTTGTCCGTAGTTTCTTCCAACTCTTTTTTTCAATGAAATTGTTATCAACAATTGATATGGTAAACTTTAACATATATTGTATTTATTCTTGATATCATTGGGAATATCAAACTGCTCACCAGGCAATTTATGGCATATTCGACTTCTAGAAAAGAAACAAATTAAAAGCATTAAACTTTCAATTAATCCCAACCTCTATTTCTGTTTTTCAAAGTAGATTTTGCAACACGGCCCTTACCTGATAACAATCAATACATTGTATCAAATTCAAAGTGGATATTCCTCTTTCTAGCCCATTCCAAGCCCTGAATTAAACCTTCATACTCAACAATGTTGTTAGAACAGGAAAATGAAAAATGGAAAGTAGAATAGTATTTGTCACCTTGTGGGGAAACAAGCATTGCACCTCCGCCAACTCCATTTTTTCTCCTAGAACCATCAAAATACATTTTCTAGAGCTCATATTGTTGTTCAATCTATTGTTTTGCATCCTTTTCAAGGTTTGGAACAACTATTTCAGGTTCATGGAACATATATACCCCTAAACTAGTCTCCTTTATGCTATCATTTGGATTATCAATTATGTTTTCTATTGCCCACTCATTTAAGAGTATATCGAGTACACTTTTAGCTTGTAATTCTTGTGCAGCAACAAGCTCACTATCATCTAGGATTACACAGTTGGCATTTACAACACTAGGTACATAAGGTTCAATATGATCCTTGGAAAGTACCTCAGATTTAATTGTCACTTTTGTTCCATACCTAGTTCTAAACAACATATGGGACCAATCTGAGGATAAATATCCCCCTAGCTTGGTAGTGAAGTCTCTTGATAAGCACAATGCAAAGTATGGTGGTAAATCAATCACATATATGTCCTAAGGAATAGAAAATTTGGGACAGGCATGTAAGGTCAAACTTGCATCTTTGATAATACCTATAGTGTTATCAACTAAACCATCAAGTTGTACTACTCCTTTCTCAAGTGGTTGATATTTAAGTTCTAACCTATCGACAATCTATTTTGGCATAATGGAGCTACTAGCTCTTGAGTCCACCATGCAGTTATGGACTAACTTATCTCCTATGGTGAGAGACACATAGAAAGGAGGAGGTTTAATATCCTTACCTAACCATTTCTTACTATCTTTAGATGTATTTACTTCAAGTTTGTTTGTAAAAATGACCTTAGCTTGATTAATTGGATCATCACTAGACACAGTCATATTAGATAAAGCAAATTGTAAAAGGTCCTTTTGACCTGGGATAGCTAATGAATCCTACATGGATATTGTCACATTCATCTTCTTCATATTATTAATGATATTAAAAGGTACAGTTGGATTTACCTTTTGATGGACCTTTGCAACAACCAGATCAACTTGCAAATGAGGCTGCTCCCTAGTAGCACCTTGTGTGTTTCTTTACAAAATACCAGGCACTTGTGAGGTAGATGATTTTGCAGCTGTTGCTTTTCCTTTATCATCTATTTTCTCAAGCTCAAAATCTCTTTTCTTTTCTCTTGTGTTTTCCACAACAGGGGAATCATCTTTGTTAACTCCACAAAACTCTTCTCCCTACCAACTTAACAAAGTAGCATCACTTGGAGGTTTCTCTTGCTGTTGTAATGCTCCATCATTAGGTACATTTGACTATGAACTTGAAAATTTTGGAACTGTTAAAGCTTGATTAATGATTCCATTTGAATAGGTAGCCTAATTATGAGGTTGGTTGCAAGGATAACACCAATCATAGTCTGCTACAAGGATGTTTTGAATAGGAACAAGGTCTCTCGCTACACTAACTAAAGTAGGATTATATGCCTAAAAAGGCCTTAGATTCACATTTTGTCTTGGACCTTGATAATTTCCTTGGTAAAGCTATCTATTACCTTGGTATTGTTGTTGTTGACCTTGATAAGGCTGACTTGGCCCTTGGTTTTGTTGTTGAAAAGGCTCTCTATTCTGAAATTGTTGTTTCTTGATGCTAACAAGCTCATTTCCAAAAGTCTGTAAAATGTTCTCAATTTTTTGTTGACTCTCCTTTATTTCCCGCAACTCCTGTGATTGAATTGGAAGTGAAATTTCTTTTTTACCATTAGCTAGTAATACTGGAACAACAAGAAAAGGAGTAAAAGGTGGGATTTGCAAAGGCATAAAAGGCTGAATTTTTGGGAAAATGGGCATAGGAGGTCTGGGTGCTATTTTTCTAGCTTGTATTAATTTGTTTTTTTTCCTTAATTGTTGTTTCATAAGCATCAGGTAATTAAGTACCTCCCATAAACTGAATCATAACAGATATTTCACTATTTAAAGCCCTCAAATAGTATAAAAATGCATATTTAGGGGAAGGCCTTACTGTGACAGGTATTCTATCCCTTGTCCTCTGAAACCTAAAGTTAAAATTGGACATTTGTTCCTAAGGAGTCCTCTTAATTGTTGTCAATTTCTCTACAAGTGACAAATGATCAGATTTGTCTTAAAATTGCTTGTATAACTTGTCTCTAAAATCATCCCACATTGCAATAGAACCCACAGGCAGACCTCTAAACCACTGTAAAGATTTTCCCTTCAATGAGGCAACAAGTAACCTCACAGCAACATTCTCCTATGTTATATGATGAACTCCACATAAATTAGCTACATCTCTAATATGCTCTATTGGAGTTGTTGATCTTCACCTATAAAGAAAGGTAGACTTTTTAAAGCAGTTGTAGAAATTTCATTATGTTGGGCTAAATTTAATGGACTTCCTCCATTAAGTTCCACAAAAGGCTGGTTTCTAGCCATTGGAGGTGGTTGAGGTGGATTAACCTATACTGTGAAAATAGGTTCAAAACTTGTTGAAGCAATAGAACTTGATGAAACTATTGGTCTAAAATTGGGTGGAGTTGACTGAACTCTTTTTGAGGAAATAGGGGTTCTTTGAACAGTCCTACCACTTCTCCTAGGTGGTGATAATTGAAGATATTCAAAGTGTACAATACTACTTCTAGTTTGCACTCTTTTCATATGTTGTTTTTAAATTGTATTTTTGCTAATCACCAGATTTCAGAGTCACCAGATATGCAAAAATAAACCCTCAAGGGTCTGAACTTACCTGAAGCATATCAAAACCAGTAAAATATGTTGATGTTCGTGTCCCACCAGGCGTGCCAAAACTGTTATCTCTCATAAATGCACCCTTGTTAAGTTGCAAAACTTAACCTTCTGAAGTAACATGGAAAGACTCCTAAGGTTGTGGGTGACCTTGAAATTTGGAGTGAATATTCGGATGAGGTCGGCTTCCTTGTTGGCTATTACCTAAACTACTAATTTTTTGAAGGAAAAGGGAGAAGAAATGATTTAAAAAAGTAAATGTTGAAAATGAAAAATACAGGGTGATACACCTAACTGACTAGGACTATGCAAATTTCAGATTTTCAAACACTTGAACATCGATGACAACAACTAAACTGCACAATTCATTTCTGTAAGTTTATACATAAATGTTTCATCGGAAATTTTGAGTGGATTATCTTCAAAAAGGAAAACAATATTCTCACATTCTAAAGGATAAATTCAATTTAAAAACAACTTGTAACATGCATAAGCATACTTTATAGAAATGGCATGAGAACATGAGACAAAACTACAAGAGATTAAAATACCTCACTAATAGTTCGATCAATCACTTGGTTATACACAATACTGCAATAATGAGAAGGAAAATCAACACAATCAATGGTATCCAAGGTATTATTTGTATATCATATTCCAAAAATACTGAGTTACAAAGGATGCGTAAACTGTCACAGGACTACAAAAGTCTCTATCTCCAGAAATTGCATAAGAAGAACTCCCTCAAAAATGAGTTACAAAAGTGAATAAGTAATAAAGCCCCAAGTGGTTCCATCATAAAAGGCTCTAGAAGCATCTTGGTTCGGATGCCTTCCAAAAGCCTAAAATCTAGCAATTGGATTTCCTTCAAATGAGCTCCAAAGAGTGGAAAAGGTCAAGTTTGACCATGTCAAAGATAAAGGCATAATAAAATACCCCTAGATGCTCTCAACTCCTCATCAAAGTGAGTAAAAGCTCCTAAATACTCTCCTTATGTTTGCAAACTAAAAATAACTTTTCCCATATTCATGGCATGTCATAAAGATAAGCATATCTTTTTTCCCCTCATGACTTGGTCATATTGACACATGATCCATGTTTGCATTTAAAGATGATGCCTTAAATTTAAATGATTTATAAAATATCACTTTAAACTCAAGCATTTACAATGCAAAAGAATGCAAAAAATGAAAAATATTACATGTATACGATCACAGATTGAAATAAAGGCATAGCCAAGTCACAATACATATTTAAAATGCCTAAGTCACAAAAGGTATAGAATGTGAACAAGGCATAAAATATCTAAGCCCAAGATGGGAAAAGAATTATATGTCTTTTAAATTAAAAGATGGCAAAAATTCCAATCTTTTATCGGCCAAGGAACTTAGGGTAAAAATCCCTAAAACAAAACAAAAGAAATGAAATATTCATTTCATTTTGTCTTTTGAAGCTTCAAGAAGAAGCCGAGCCACCATCAATGAGGGTTCCTTAACTTTCACAACAAGATTTTTGAAGAAGAAAACATAGCTATACAGAGGTAGGTAAGTATGATTTGTGAAGAGATTTGGAATTTCTTCCATTTTGTAAAGCTTTTAAAGCTTTAAACCGCGGCTTCACTATATATTCTTCACCCATTTTGAATGCTTTTTTGGTAAATTTCATCTTATCTGCCATCCACACCACCATGCTTCAACCTTAAGAGGTTTTAGAAAGATTTCTCTTATGGGTATGTATTCTGAAATATTTTCATAATTTCATTTCCTTTCCTTCAATGGTTGTAGCCGCATGTATCATAGGATTTCATCTTTGTATGTCGAGGGTTTCTCCTTTTTTGATAGACAATTAGAGAGCCTATTTCATTATTTAATTGTTATGGTCCTTAGACTCCATTTTTCTGATGTATTATGGTTGCGACCATATCCTCATGTTTTTCTACTCAAAATTTTGGATCTCTGAAATTCGCACTACCATTCTGGGTATTTTTAAAACTTACATTACCAAAAGCTTTCAAGGGTTTTCCATGGCCGCCATCGAAGAGCTAGCTTTTCCATTTCTGTAATCTTATTTTCTAAAAGAAAACTAGATGGGCTCTGTTTATCTCCTTTGTCTTTTAGGCTATAGCCATATGGATTTATTTGCATTTTTGAAGATATAAAATATAGATTCAATTCATGACCATTTGATTTGCTAGTTTTTTAGGCAAACAAGAAAACCCCACCTGGGTTATTTTGAACCTGTGTTTCCATAAATCTCTACAGATCCAATTATTAGTCCATAGTGATTCCTCAAAAGATGAAATGGCATGATCTGAAAACCTACTCTTGTCTTATGATGCATTTCTATTTCATTGAATAGGGCATTATCCTTACATGCAATATGTCATAAAATCCCATTATCTGCATTCAAGTCTACAAATGATTCTTTGTTTGTATATGTGTTACCAAACTTACAATTGTTTTCATATGCAGTGAATGCAATGAATCCCAATCATATTGATGGTAGGGTCATGTCTTTGTTTTGTTGTCCTTTCAAAATACTTGTTCACTCCCACATATTGCACTGTTGGAATGCTTTTCCTGTAGCTCATCATTCTTCAGGTCTGATACAAATCCATTCAATAATACTTTGATACATCATGATCTCATTATATATGACACCATCATCACCTTGGTGGTGAATATCACCTTCAATAGAACATGTTACATGCTCATATTATGGTTGAATCTGCCATTTGAAATTGAACTCGCCCTCATTGAATAACACCCTCATATATATACATTATGTGTTGTCCTTTTGACATTGTATTGTTGTTTGGGCTAGTATACTATAGCATTGACCATCATACAATTGTGCCTATCATGTAATTGTGCTTTCATGAAAAAAAAAATCATTGCATTTCTAAATCTATTTTACACAATACATTGAATACAACCTTTATGACTTCTTCAAAACACAACATAGCACGCTGGGCTCAACCCTTGTAGGAGCCACATTTACCCCACGTGTTGAATTTTGAAAAAACAAAAACATTGCTTTTTCTATATTTGCACATGAAGCAAAAATGTTAGAAAATAAAATGTATGTTTTAGGTGTATATGTTGATATGATGGTTTTCCTAGACACCTAAAGTATGCATTTCTTATTTAATGCACATTGAGATCAGTCTATGCATGCATAGGTGTATGTTCATATAATGTTTGTGATATTTCATTGCTTAGAGCATTGCTCTAACACCATTGCTATTGCTAGACGCAGGAACTAGGAAAAATGAGGAACTAGGAGGGAAAAGTAGCTTAGATCAGCAACAAAGCAAGACAACACTGAAGTAGTCATTCTCAGGCAATGATTGGTTACTCTCCTTATATGCACATTTTCTTTCATTTACCTATTCATGTATATGATTTTCTCAATTTGTATTGAATAAGCAAGAGTCAATCTCACAGCTTGTGTGAGACAATATACAATTTTATATTCAATAAAGATACTTCTTGTTTAGAAAGGACGTGTATAAATCTTTCCTATATTACATGCATCTGTGTAAATGCAGTAATTTGTAAAAATGTAATCTTTTTTTTCATTATTTCATTTATGCAATTGAATATAATATAGGAGAGGATAAAATGTACCTTTTCTTCTTTCAACTTAAATCAACAAGCCCTACTTGATTGAGCTATAAGTGAAAATCCGGTAACACTACTTTCATTTTTCTATAAATATAGAGATGCAATACAATATACTTACTCAATGTTGTCTCTTAATTGTACAAAAGGGATTTTAAAGGTTTCTTAATAGCATCATATCTCTACCTAAAAGGTTAGTTTCTAGGATTCCAAAGTGGATTTAGACATGTTGAAATTATAATTGACTTGTTTTCCAAACTAAGATTGTTAAATCTTGCAAGGAATCATAATTACCATCTTTGGGAACCTATCAACTACTATAAAAAAACACAATTATTTCTATTCCTTGTAGTAGAGTAGACTAGGATGAATTTCATGGAAATACATTCTCATAGGCTCTTTAGAACTAGTATCCAAGTATGTATCAACCTTGCTTTTTATTAACAATTGCACATGTGGTACAATAATTGATGTAGCCTAGACCCTCTTCACCATAAAATAATAAAGAGAAAATAACACAAAACCCAAGACAATTCATCTAAGATAGTTATAATGTAGGAAAAGGTCAAACTATATTAAGATACAATGATTATGTAAATACCAAACACATAGTACACACACACCTTTTGTAAACATAAGTTGTACTTGCATTTTTTTGTATTAACTAAAAATCCATATAGGCATACAATTTTGTATGTTGGTAAGAGTATAATATATGTACAAAACTATCATGTAGGATTATAAAAAATCTATTTAGGCGTACAATGTCACATCTTAGTAATACACATATATATTTACAAAAATAGAACAAATTCATAATGTAATTAGTCATCTCCATTGGAACAGAAGAGTTGACAAATATTTGATTATTGAGTGGATGGAGAGGCAAGAAATGATAGTTGCTTTCAATCTGGTATTTGCAGAAAAAAGATGAAAAAAGGTCACAATAAATATGAAATCGATAGGATTCCATCCCATATTCTATCGTTCTTCTTTATTCATGATCTGTTGTTTTTATTTTATTCTCTTCAGGATCTAGTGGATTGGAAACTAAGAATGTGGAAAATATTGAGAATAATGATTTAATCTTCCTATGGAATTTATATACAAATATGCTTGGATCGTGCCTTTCCTTCCGCTTTCAGCTTCTGTACCAATTGGATTAGGATCCTTATTTTTTCCAGGAGCGACTAAGAGTGTTCGCCGTACATGGGCTCTTATTAGCATTTGTCTGTTAAGCGTAGCTATGTTTCTTTCTTTCAATTTGTTCTTGCAACAGATTACCGGCGGTCCCGTCTATCGCTATTTCTGGTCCTGGGTTATCAATAATAAGTTTTCATTAGAGTTGGGCTATTTGATTGATCCACTTACTTCCATTATGTTGGTTTTAGTTACAACAGTTGGAACCATGGTTATGATCTACAGCGATAATTATATGTCTCATGATAAAACATATGTGAGGTTTTTTGCTTACCTTAATTTTTTCAATGCTTCTATGCTGGGACTAGTTATTAGCCCTAATTTATTACAAAGATATCTTTTTTGGGAATTAGTAGGAATGTGTTCCTATTTATTGATAGGTTTCTGGTTTACGCGACCCAGTGCGGCTAATGCTTGTCAAAAAGCATTTATAACTAACCGTGCGGGGGATTTTGGACTCTTATTAGGAATCCTAGGTTTTTATTGGGTAACAGGTAGTTTCGAATTCCAATATTTGTCTGAAAAATTAAACGATTTGATTGCCGTTGATGGGGTTGGTTCGTTTTTTGTTACTTCGTGTGCTTTTCTCTTATTTTTAGGTAGAAAGGGGTCTCCATATGATGAGGATGCAGCCTGAGACTTAGAAAATAACCCACAAACAAGATAATAATTTTATTTTTCAGAAAATGTAGCTTCTTACATGCAGAGGATCTCAAATTCCCAAGTTCTACAACACATGCAAGTTACAGAAAGTTACAGAATCACCCTTTCGCAATATGCAAGCTTGTCCCCAAAAAGTTACACAAAAATTAGAAACCCGCCCATAAATAGAGCTCCTCTTTAGTTTGGAACCAAAACAACATTCAAATTTGAGTTTAGGTGGTTTGGTGCCGAAAAATTACAACTTGAAGTTCAAATTTCAAAAGAACATTTGCAATTGTATCTTCTAGAAAGTGCGCCAACTTCTCGGGGCCATAACTTTTGATCTGGGACTCCGATTCGCGAACCGTTTGAACCGTTGGAAAGGTCTCGAAGTCAATAACATGCTAGAAATTTTCTATGCCAATTTCGGCAAGTTTCGGGGCCGTTCCGGGAGCTCTAAGTGCCTTAAATCTAACTCAAAAGATTTTCAGGTGCAAATCTGGGAAACTAAAACTGCAATATCTTTCAACCCAAGAATAGAAAATAAAAAAAATAAATTGGGAATTTCATTATGACGAAAAGGGTATCCAAAAATGTAAAAAATCTAAAAACCAAGAAATTGAAATTTAACTATTTTTGGGT
>VDFB02265990.1:640607-747514 GCA_007258455.2 Sequoia sempervirens
TTTTATTTTATTTATTAGATGGACTTAGACAAATGTAGAAGTACAAGTATGAGATTATAAAAAAAATGGATATCAAAGCTTTTCATAAATAAATGGAATTCTTCGCCGTGAGTAATAGTAATTAATCAATTTTATTGTTTTCCTTCTTATCTTATATATATATTCTATTTTTTCATGTAGAGCCTGTCTAGACGGACATACATAGATAGATACATATAGATCTATGTCGTGTCACTATTAGAACGTTGATATAGAATCAATTCTGTTTCTATATTCTCTCGAACAACGGATGAAGTTATAGTTATATTTCCACCATCAATATACTTTATTTTTCCCCCTTGCTTCGCTATAGCTATACTTCCTGAATCTAGAGCTGCTTGACCCTCCAATCCAGTTCCAACAATACACTTCTCAGGTTGAAGAAGTGGAACTGCTTGACGCTGCATATTAGAACCCATTAAAGCACGATTCGCATCATTATGTTCGATAAAAGGAATAAGGCAAACTCCAACGGAAAAATATTGGGAAGGAAAAATACTTCTGAAATGAATTTGGTCCCATGCAAAAAATAAAAATTCTTGTTGAAATCGAGCGGGAGTAAATTGTTCCTCTGGAACCCCTTGATTTAATGCCAGAGAATTTCCTGTAGCTATCCGACAGTAGTCATCTTCTCCCGGTAATAGATAAACCATATGTTCTTCGTTTGATCTTTCAGATAGCCTATGGAATGGACTTTGTAAAGAGCCGTAATGACCAAGCATTGCATAAATAGATAACGATCCAATAAGCCCAACATTTATTCCTTCGGATGTCGTAATTGGA
Source organism: Sequoia sempervirens (assembly GCA_007258455.2). Lineage (NCBI taxonomy): Eukaryota > Viridiplantae > Streptophyta > Pinopsida > Cupressales > Cupressaceae > Sequoia > Sequoia sempervirens. The sequence goes on from VDFB02265990.1 coordinate 641,430, forward strand.
CAAATACGTCCATAATGACTAGGATGAATATCCCGTGTACGAAAAGTAGACATTCGACTTGTCAATCCTCCAGGGCCCAAAGAGCTCACTTTTCGACTGTGAACTATTTCTGCCAATGGATTAGTTTGAAACATGGAAACCATCAAAATATGTCACTGTCAATCTTTTCCTTATTTATTTGAAAACTAAATAGCCTTTTTTGAGACTTTCTTTTTTGTTTGTGTGTTTTTTTCCTTATTTATTTATTTTATTTTATTTTTATTTGAAAACTAAATGAATAAACAAGTTAATAGTTAAACTTAACAATGTTTTTATAAGTATAACATTTTTATTAAGTATGATTTTGACCTCTTGTCCCTCTTAAAAAAAGGGAAAGGGGGAAATAGATAAATTATTGAAATAATTTCTCTATTTCATAAAACAAACACGGAAAATAGGAGCCTATCAACTTGTCTCGACCTGGGACAATGAGCAGACTTATGAACTTCACTCTTACTTACGTCACTATCCAGTAACGAACTTCACTACCGATAAACGACAAAAGACTCCATCTCTTGCAGATGCATCCTCGTGTCACTCGCTCTCTTTCGCGAGCGTAACAGTGTATGAGCTCAACAAGCATTAGCTCTCCCTGAAAAGGAGGTAATCCAGCCGCACCTTCTAGTACGGCTACCTTGTTACGACTTCACTCCAGTCACTAGGCGTGCCTTGGGAATCTCCCTCCTTGCGGTTAAGATAATGACTTCGAGCATGGCTCACTTCCCTAGTGTGACGGGCGGTGTGTACAAGGCCCGAGAACGAATTCACCGCCGTATGGCTGACCGGTGATTACTAGCGATTCCTACTTCATGCAGGCAAGTTGCAGCCTGCAATCCGAATTGAGGCCAGGTTTTTGAGGTTAGCTTGCCCTCGCGGGGTCGCAACTCTTTGTCCCGGCCATTGTAGCACGTGTGTCGCCTAGGGTGTAAGGGGCATGATGACTTGACATCATCCTCACCTTCCTCCGGCTTAACACCGATAGTCTGTTCAGGGTTCCAAACTCTATGGCAACTAAACACAAGGGTTGCGCTCATTGCGGGACTTAACCCAACACCTTGCGGCACGAACTGACGACAGCCATGCACCACCTGTGTCCGCGTTCCCGAAGGCACTCCTCTTTTTCAAAAGGATTCGCGGCATGCCAATCCCTGGTAAGGTTCTTCACTTTGCATTGAATTAAACCTCTCCCATAATGATATCTATACTACCCAAAATCGTCATGATATCGGCTAATTTCATCCTTTTAACCAGTTGAGGAGGAATCTGCAAATTAATAAAACCAGGTGGTTAGATTTTCCATCTCCAGGGAAAAATATTATCATCTCCTATAAAAAAAATTCCTAATTCACCTTTGGGAGCTTCTACTCTGACGTAATGTTCTTGTTTTGATAATTCAAAAGTAGGGGAAGGTTTTTTACTAATAAACCGAGATTCAAAATCGTTCCATTGCGAATCTTTTCCCTTATTTAAACGCCGAACCTCTAAATTCTCATATGGACCTCCCGGAATTACTTCTAGGGCCTGTCTAATTATTTTTATAGATTCTTTCATTTCCCCGATTCAAAGCAAATAACGAGCTAATGAATCTCCTTCTTTTTGCCATTGGAGTGTCTGAGATTGGGTTAGGAGGATCTTATTTATTAACGCCTCCTTTTCTCTTCTCATCAAATTTTTGACTTCTTTTCTTGCCGTTGGCGAAGAAGAAGGAAGGGGAACAAGTACACTTGGAGAGCGCAGTACAACGGAAAATTGCATGCTGTGTTCGGGAAGGATGAGTCGCTCCTGAATGAAGAGAGAACTGATTCTCATCTAATCATAGGTGCGATGATTTACTTCACGGGCGAGGTCTCTGGTTCAAGCCCAGGATAGCCCACCCATTATGCGCTATGTAGTAGGATTGTTGTCTGCTTCATTTGGCCATCTATGGGGATATAGCTCAGTTGGTAGAGCTCCGCTCTTGCAATCGGGTCGTTGCGATTACGGGTTGGATGTCTGATTATCTAGGCGGTAATGATAGTATTTTTTACCTGAACCAGTGGCTCACTTTTTATCAGTAATGGGGGAAAGGACCGTAACATGCCACTGAAAAACTCTATTGAGATGAAGATAGATTGTCAAGAACGTAGAGAAGGTAGGGTGGGTAGTTGGTTAGATCTAGTATGGATCGTACATGGCCCATAGTTGGAGTTGGCGGCTCTCCTAGGGATCTGATCCCCGGGGAAGAGGATCAAGTTGGCCCTTGCGAACAACTTGATGTACTATCTCCCTTCAACCCTTTTTAGCCCAAAAAATGGGGCAGAAGGAAAAGTCATGCCATGGATCGAACCCATCATCTCCACCCCGTAGGAACTACGAGATCGCTCCAAGGATGCTTTCAGCATCCAGGGATCACAGACCGACCACATACCCTGATTTGAGAAGTGGAACGCATTAGCTGTCCCTTCCGATTGGGCAGGAAGGGTCAGAGAAGGGCACTTGACCAAAGAGTCGGGTGGAAAAAAGAAGAGCTTTTTGCTCCTGGTTCTTCCGGAGTTTGAATTCTTCAGAACTTCAAGAATTCCTAGGGTCAACAACTTTTTCTTTTGGGAGGAGTTGCTCTTTGGAGAGCACAGTACAATGAAAATTGTGAGGAGTTGACTTTCGTCTGTTTGGTCCCTTAATCAAATCGAACTCGGCCCAATCTTTTCTTTTAAGATTGAGCCGAATACCGAATGGATGGGAATAGATAATTCGGCTAGAAAAAAGGGTTTACCTCTCGATTTTCTGGATTATTCAATTGGGTCGGTGGATTAGTAGATCTAGGCCCGGGGGGCAAGGGGCTTCAATCTCTTCTAGCCTGCGCCCAAAGTGGGCTAAAGATAATGTTATCTTTCACAAATTAAATCCTCATGATTGAATGGATTTGTCAAATCTGTTGTAATCTAATAAAAGCTAATTTTGACTCGGCTTTATTCGGAGCTTTAAGAATAAAGTAATAAAGTAAAAAAAAGGTACAATAGCGTATTGTCTAAATAGAAATAGATATATTAAATTTTCTTTAGAAGTTGTACAAGATCCATTGGAACCATTTTCAATGCAGGTCAAACCAGATCTGGATCTGGAAGATTCAGATAATTGGACAACCATGATGCATGATCGAATTAAGCAGATGAATGAAGAGTATCTGGTGAATTTAGAGATTTATCAACAGTTGCAAGCTGATTTTAAAAAGAAAATGGATCAGCCTTCTCCTGACATAAAATCGAGATTCAAAAAAGAATTAATTTGAATCAAAATTTGGGGTTCTATCTTCCAAAAGAAGAGCACTATATTCATTAGGAAGAAATTGCCCTATTTTATGAAAGTCCTTTATTTTAGGACGAAACTAACAGTTATTGATCTTAAAATAAGCATTTTCAATCTCATCGAGTCCAGTTTGCAATTTTACATGCAATTGACGATAAAAATTGAACCAATTCAAAAACTATTCAATAGAAATAGAATTATCAACCCAACTATAAAAAAAGATACAAAACATATTTCTCAAGCATATGTTTTTCCCAGAACTATAGTTCTTCCCCGCAGGAACTATAGTTCCCTTTGCGGCAGTCCAGGATGGTAATATTCCTCGGCACTAGGATCCAATGTTATGGGAGCCCATTTCGTAAGCTTTGTACCTGATATCCATCTGTCAAGTGTATTCTACGGGTGTGTAAGCTTTGTACCTGTGAACCATCCACCTAGCCATGTTCTATTTCCCGTAAGCGAGCTCTATAACGATTTTATTATTCTTGACACAAATTGATCATACAATTCAAACTTCTTATGTGATAAAGTTTTCTTATGTTCTTATTAAGACATCTAACAAATAATAAAAAAAGAAGAAAATAAAACAGACCTCTTTGATAAAGAGGTCTGGGGATAGAGGGACTCGAACCCTCACGATCTATAAAACCAACGGATTTTCCTCCTACTCCAATTTTCATTGTTGTTGACATTGACATGTAGAATTGGACTCTATCTTTATCCTCGTCCGATTATTACTTCCAAAAATGGAAGTAAACGTAACTCTCTTTCTAGAGAAGCTCTTAATTGGAAAACTTAATGAATCCTTCAATTTCAATTTGAAGCTAGGCATATTCTTTTTCAAATAAAACCTAGAACAATTCGAGCTCTAATCGTTATTTTTGTTTATTGGTGATATATAACGCTTTTTCAAGCGTTAAATAAAATACAAAAGACATTCTATAAATAAAGTATCCAATTCAAATTATGTTGATTCGTTAGAATAGCTTCCGTTGAGTCTCTGCACCTATCCCTTTCTCGGAAAGGAAACTATTGTCTCTAGAAATCAGATTTGGCTCAAGATTGCCCATTCAAAATATCCCAGGGTTCCCTGGATTTGGATGCTATCACTTAGTAAGTTTCCATACCAAGGCTCAAAAAATTTAAGTCCGTAGCGTCTACCGATTCCGCCATATCCCCTTCTTGTAGAATGAAATCATAAAATAATAATTGCATCCCATCAATTATTTTATTTGCATTAGCATTATATTCTTTCTGCATTTTTTATGCAATGTTCTTATCTGTATTCCCATCCTACACCACAAAAATATCCCTTTCTCTATTTAGATCTTATTGAAATCATATTTCCGTTCTATAAGTATAGTCTTTTCTGTTCTATAAGTAAGGAACCTATGGTCAATATTTGAAAAGTATTGAAAAAAAATCTTCAGAACATAAATAAATATATGTATTTATTGAGTTAATCACTCGGACGATTCACATCAACAACATCACTAGAACTTTGTTACCCCCCCCTTTTTTATAGAGACTCAATTGTTATGAATCGTCGATCCAAATGGCTCTGGATAGACCGGATCTAGGGGCAGAATTGACCAAAGGTTTAGCATGCAAAATATTGAGAATGTAATTATCAGGTAATTTGATCTGCTGAGAATAATTGATGTACTGCAAAATATATGAGCTATCGATAATTGATTCATATAAGGTATTCTATATTGAAGGTTGTTCACCTGAGGTAAAGAGGGAAAAAAGAACTACAAATAAACTAACATAGATGTTATGGAGCAGAGAAAAATTGAATTTTCTTTTTTTATTCACAAAGAAGATTTTTTTATGTGAATAATCATTTTTCAACGACCTTCCTTTCTATCTCTCCTCCCATGGAGGAGCCGAATGAAATGAAATTTTCATGTTCGGTTCTGAATTAGAGGCGTTAATTAGTGTCGACTATAACCCCTAGCCTTCCAAGCTAACGATGCGGGTTCGATTCCCGCTACCCGCTCATTCATATTCCTTATTCAAAATATTTTTTCATGTCAACTTCTCTCTCATTCACATGAATTTTTCATGTCCATGTTACATATCTATTCTTTCTCTTTCTTTCCCGAACCTCATTGTGGACGGAGAAAGAAAAAAATCATACTTTTTTGTTAACGATAAAGTATTTCAAGGAATAATGAAAATAAAGCGTCCATCGTCTAATGGATAGGACAGAGGTCTTCTAAACCTTAGGTATAGGTTCAAATCCTATTGGACGTAATAATTCGTTGTATTTGTAAATGTTGCAAAGCTTTTCTATGCTAGAAGAAAAAGTTGGATATTTTCTTCAATAGCTTCTTTTAACAGATCTTCTGCTTGTTCCGTGAATGTCCCAGTAGAACGTATAATTTCTCCAAACTGGGGTTTCTTTTTGACGAGATGCTCGCGCAACTTAAGGATAAATTTTTTCACTTGTACGATATCTAATACATCTAGATATCCATTCGTTCCAGTATAAATCATAGCTATTTGTTCTTCCACTGTCAAAGGATCTGATTGAGATTGTTTGAGTAACTCGCGTAATCGTTGACCTCTTGCCAATTGGTCTTGCGTAGTTTTATCAAGATCAGAAGCAAATTGTGCAAAAGCTTCTAACTCTGCAAGTTGAGCTAACTCTAATTTTAATTTTCCAGCTACTTGTTTCATGGCTTTCATCTGAGCTGCGGATCCTACTCTGGATACGGAAAGACCAACATTAATGGCAGGTTGAATTCCTGCATTGAAGAGATCAGCTGATAAGAAGATTTGTCCGTCGGTAATAGAAATTACGTTAGTGGGAATATAAGTTGAGACATCTCCAGCTTGAGTCTCCACTATTGGTAAAGTAGTTAAACTCCCTCCACCTAACTGAGAATTTAATTTAGCTGCTCTTTCCAATAAACGAGAATGTAAATAAAAAACATCTCCTGGATAAGCTTCCCGGCCAGGTGGTCTTCTTAATAGAAGAGACATTTGTCGATAAGCTTGTGCTTGTTTGGAAAGATCATCATAAATGATTGATGTATGCTGTTCTTTATACATAAAGTATTCGGCTAAAGTTGCTCCTGTATAAGGAGCAAGATATTGTAATGTAGCAGGAGAATCCGCAGTTTCTGCTACCACAATGGTATACTCCATTGCACCACGTTCTTGGAACGTATTAACTACCTTATATGGAATCAAATTCAAACTCATGCTTAGGACGCAGTGATTATTTAATCGGTACAAAGAGAGTACCCATTAATCCGAACATATGCTTAGGACGCAGTGATTATTTAATTGGTACAAAGAGAGTACCCATTTACCCGAATTTCGCGCGCTCGCATTTCTATTTCCAATTTTCATAAATAAAGATTGGATTCTATTTGGCTTACTATCCAAATAATTCTGCTCATTCCAGGGTCATGGGAAATTCTTAGGATAAGATAATTTGGAGCTATTCATTTTAAAAAACGAATTAAGGTAAATAAGAGCTGTTACCAATTATCAGTAATCGTTTACTAGTGCTCCCAAACCTGTACAAATATAGGTAGTGACAGGATTTGATTCAATCTAATCAATTTTTAGACTAGGCCCTTTTCGGTCTTTTTTCATGAAAAGACTATTTGCAGGGTCATTGAAACCCTATCTATATAGATAGGTCCTGTTCGTCTCTTGTACGATGTAAGTAATATAATTAAAAAAAGTAGGACTACAGGGCAATTTACCTTCCTTCATATTTTCTTGTTTTTCCGTAAAACAGAGCGATTTAAGAAATTTGAATTATCCTTTTCAGGTTATTCTAATAATATAGGTATTCTATAGCCCTTCATAAATCTTATATCATATTATATGAAACTACGAATGAGGTAAAGGAGTCGAAAACGAACTCTTTTTGTAGCACAAGTTTGTCTTTTCCTTCTGACCGCTCCCCGTGTAATAGTAATAAACTGAGAGAGGAACTTAAAAATGAAATTATCTCAGCTGTAAAGAAACTTAAAGATGAAATTATCTCATCTCTAGACGAAATTAAAGCTGAAATTATCTCATCTCTAGAGGAACTTAAAAAGATACTTGTCTCTCTTATAGACAGGGTTCTCTTAAACCTGAGAAACTCTGTAAAATTTTTTTACAACAAAGTTGTAAAGAGGTTTTTCCCAAACCTGATAAATGGTATAGACGATTGGAGAAGAGTGATAAGCTCACATTAACCCGTCAATTTTGAATTGAATTTGTGATTCAAAAAAATGATATTTCGAGATATAAATAAAAAATGAGCATATTACTAATAATGGATAAAAAAAAGGTTGTCATTCTCATTCTTTTTAATAGAGAAAGAAAAATGAATCCCGAACGAAGGATTCGCATAGTTATTTTGTTACAAAAAAAATGGAATATATAGAATCATTCATGTTAAAACACGAAAACTATCTAATCAAGTTTTCATAATGAAGAAAGGGAATACTCGAAAAACAAAAATGTCCTACTTCAAAAGAATTGAACGAGAAGCCGTATGAGGTGAAATTCTCATGTACGGTTTTGTATAGTGGCAGTAAAGGTAACTTATCTGTCAACTTTTCCACTATCACCCCTAAAAAACCAAACTCTGCCTTACGCAAAGTCGCCAGAGTACGATTAACCTCTAAATATGAAATCACTGCTTATATACCTGGTATTGACCATAATTTACAAGAACATTCTGTAGTATTAGTAAGAGGTGGAAGAGTTAAAGATTTGCCCGGTGTTAAATATCACATAATTCGAGGAGTCTTAGATGCTGTCTCAGTAAAAAATCGTAAACAAGGGCGTTCTAGTGCGTTGTATATTCTTATCTAAGATTTGTATCATTTTATGATGATGCCATGTCAATTGCTAAAAACATGTAAAGTATATGGCTAACCCAATAACGAACGTTTTGTAAGGGGACTAGAGCAGGCTAAAACAAACGATCGTATTAATTTGTAAGGATATTATATGTCTAAGGTTCTGGAGTGGGATTCTATTTTATAGAGACCCAATTGTTATGAATCGTCGATCCAAATGGCTCTGGATAGAACCCATAATAGGGTCTCAAAAAATAAGCAATTTTTTTTTGCTTGTCTCCTCTTTTTGGGTTCACTAGGATTTTTTGTGGTCAGAATTTCAAGTTACCTCGGTAGGAACCTGATACCCTTATTGCCATCTCAGCAAATACTTTTTGTTCCACAAGGAATTGTGATGTGTTTTTATGGGATCGCAGGTCTGTTCATTAGCTCTTATTTGTGGTGCACTATTTTGTGCAATGTGGGTAGTGGCTATAATAAGTTTGATGAAAAAGAAGGAATTGTATGCCTTTTTCGTTGGGGATTTCCCGGAAGAAATCGCCGTATTTTCCTCCAATTTCTTATTAAGGATATTCAGGCGATCAAAATGGAAGTTCAAGAAGGTATTTTTCCTCGTCGTGTTCTTTATATGGAAATAAAGGGCCAACAAGACATCCCCTTAACTCGTACTGAAGAAAATTTGACCCTGCGTGAAATGGAACAGAAAGCTGCCGAATTAGCCCGTTTTTTGCGCGTATCCATTGAAGGATTTTGAAATGGGGGGGGAAAGTCCTCTTTTATAATATACAAATGGATAGATCTCGTATTAGTAGATACCAGAAAAAGTTTGACATAACATTTGTCTGGAGGGGAAGTATAGTCAGTTTATTTACACTAACACGAAATGTTACTTATAGAAGCATACCGGTATTCTTCGAAACTTCGCAAACACTTAATATCATTCTTTATCTATTAGATAGGGACAAAAGGTCTAATAAATAAATACGGATATAACATCTCAAAAGAATACAATGAAGTAAATGACTCTAGTTTTTTACACTTTTTGACATATGTGCCCGAAATAATTCGATCTACTATATGTACCAAAGAGTACAAATTTGGTATTATTAGACTATTTCCGTGTTAAGTAACAGACAAAACATGGAATTAATATAATAAATGATAATGAATCATTCGGGAGGGGAGAGAAGCGATTAGTAAATTGATAATAAATAGAAGAATTTGATCTATTTAAACAGGAATCTATTTATGTTTCTATTTTCTGAATATGATACTTTTTGGATATATTTATCCATATCCAGCCTTATTCCGATTCTGGCATTCTCAATTTCCAGAAGTTTGGCTCCAATAAGTAAAGGGCCGGAAAAAGCCACTAGTTATGAATCAGGTATAGAACCAATGGGAGATACCTGGATCCAATTTAGAATTCGTTATTATATGTTTGCTTTAGTTTTTGTTGTTTTTGATGTGGAAACAGTCTTTCTTTATCCGTGGGCTATGAGTTTTGATATTTTGGGTCTATTTACATTTATAGAAGCTTTTATTTTCGTGATTATCTTAATTGTTGGTTTAGTTTATGCATGGAGAAAAGGAGCATTGGAATGGTCTTAACTCCCAAATTTTGGAGTGGTAAAAGGCAAGTAGAAAATTATCTAAATCTAAAGCCGGCGATAAATCCTATAGAATCCTCTTTACTTGATCAAGCAACTCTGAATTCAGTGATTTCAACTACTCTAAATGATCTGTCCAATTGGGCGAGACTCTCTAGTTTATGGCCGCTCCTTTATGGTACTAGTTGTTGTTTTATCGAATTTGCTTCATTAATAGGTTCGCGATTCGACTTTGATCGTTACGGTTTGGTGCCAAGATCCAGTCCTAGGCAAGCCGACCTTCTTATAACAGCCGGAACTGTGACCATGAAAATGGCTCCTTCTTTAGTGAGATTATATGAACAGATGCCCGAACCAAAATATGTAATTGCTATGGGAGCCTGTACTATTACAGGAGGAATGTTTAGTACAGATTCTTATAGTACCGTTCGCGGAGTAGATAAGTTAATTCCTGTGGATATCTATTTGCCGGGTTATCCTCCTAAACCAAAAGCTATTATAGATGCTATAATAAAACTTCGTGAAAAAATAGCCCAAGAAATATCTGAAGATAGAACCGAGTTTAAACAAGTAAAGAGATATTTCACTAGAAAGCATAGGTTTCATATTGGGTCTAGTATCCTTATTGAAAATAAGGAGGAGAAGTTTTGTCATCAATCTTATGAATCTCGGTTTGAATTGACTTTAGAGATAACTCCCAAAACATCTGAATCCATTTCAGAGATACCATACCCTTTGAAAAATTTGAAAATACGAGAGTTTGCTGGCGAATGAACAACAGTTAGTAAAAAGTAACGAACAGGAAAGAAATTTTTGAAATTCCAGTAGAAATGTCAAATCCTTATATAGATAATTTGATCTGCTGTGGGATTCTATTTTATAGAGACCCAATTGTTATGACAAAAGAAGGTCGATATGCAAAAGATTGGGCAATTTTGTCATGTATCTAATCCCCCCTAGATCCTCAGAGTAACTAGAATATTTGAAAAGGATAATTCAAATGGCTCTTTAATATTTTATGGTACATCAATTATTCTCAGCAGATCATATGATTTATCGATGTAGGTATTAAATTGAACGAATAAGTAACAAAAAGAGTTCGTTTTCTAAGCGTTCAGAGTTGATTATTTTTTATAGGAATGTGGGGCTCATCAGAGATTTGCAGTATAACTCCTACTGCTTTGAGAAAGTAGGAATAATGATTAGATCTTTTAGAAAGCTTAGAAATGTTACTAATTTAAATTGGTATGGTTCTTGGCTTACATTTCTCGACTATGCCGAGAAGGACTCGGATCCTGATGATGTCGGATTATCGCTACTATTGAAAATTTGGTATGTCAAAAATATTAAATGGCGGTTTACTTTCATTTAGCGGTCTAAGGTATTCAAAATTTATTCCCTCAATTGTAAAAACAGTAAAAACAGTTTTGTACGAATGTGACCTGGATGATTTCCTTTTGAGAGAAAAAAGATTGTTATTAGTACAAGAACAAATATCTCAATTTGAATCAAAGTTAACTCCCTCTATTGGTTTCTTTCATGAATATTTTGAACAAAGAAAACAGCCGGGACTTGTTTACTTTCGATATTTAGCTGAATTTATTCAGCGAGGTCTAACTCATAGAATAGGTGTAATGAATTCCGAATTAAATTCATTGTTTTTAGCAGAAATGCCGATCTTCGCTGCTTTTTATCAGAAGATGACTTCCATGCCAATTGACTGGTCTTTATCTGACCAAGTGATATTTTACCCACTCTACCCGGTACCGTCCCTTTCGAATCGAATTTTATTGATAGGGCCTAAGGAAACTGGACGATCGTATTTGGCTAAAAGTTTAGCAACAGATTCTTATTTACCTTTAATAAGAATATCTCCTAAAAGTTTTTTGAGGCAGCGGAAACTTCTGCCTCGCTATGAATCCGAGTATACATCTTCAGCTCAACAATCATACCTTGAGCATGAAAATATCCTTAGGTCTCTCGGCTGGTCAGGCAGGCCAAAAGACGTATATGAGAAAGCGCATTATGATAAAAAACCTCATAAGTTTTTGTATACCCGAGGAGAGGATTCTAACCCTCCAGAGTATTTTGCGAGAAGAGTTATCCAATTCGTGTTTGCACTCAAATTGGAAAAATTGATGTCTCCTTGCGTCATATGGATTCCAAGCATTCATGAACTAAATGATTACTTCTTCCTTATTGCATTATTGCTAGAACTCCTTGGGGATGCATATAATGCGATTGATGGTGAAAAGGAAACCACCATCAAACAAAATATTGTTGTTGTTGCTTCAACTCATCTTCCAAAAAAAATTGATCCACTTCTAATCACTCCTCCTCGTAGTAAATGAAGATTCGATACATTTATCAACACTAAAAACTTGCCTGCCCCACATCGAGAAAAGGAATTTCCTTTGCTTTTACGTAACAAAAGGCTCTACTTGAAAAAAGAGTGGAACTAGAAATATTTCCATTTGTACAACATTTGTACCTGATATCCATCTGTCATTTGTACAAAGCTTAATTTTTATTTTAATACCTTCTACATCTGCCTTTTCAGCCAGTTCAATAGCTTTTTTCATTATTTTTCTTATTTCAACTCTCTCCTTTAGTTGCAGAGCAATATATTCCGCAAGAATTTTGGGTTCTCTATAAGGTTTCTCCACTTTTTCTAAATAAATGATAAGTTTTCTATTTTTTCTGTTTACAGAATCAAGCATACTTTGTACAAGCATATTTTGTACTTCCTTTCTTAATTGCTTAATTTCTTCTTCTTCATCTTTTTCTTTACCCTGTTTTTCTTTACCCTGTTTTTCTTTACCCTTTTTTTCTTTACCCTTTTTTTCTTTATCCTTTTCTTTCTTTTTTTCTTGGCCCTGTTTTTCGAAAAACAAGTCGACAAATGCAATATATATATTTACCGAAATCAACTCGGTCTGTTTGAGAATCTCTATACGTGTAATTCCTCCATAACTAGAATTTATCGAATCTTTGATATGTTGTACATAATTTTCAATGCAATTATATATTCTCTCATCTTCTCGTAGATCTTTGGAATAATCCCTTTCTTCAAACCAAAGGGAACAATGGTTTTGAGTAAAACCAAGTCTAAAACCAAGTGGATTTATTTTGTTTCCCATACATATTTTTTTTTAGTATATTTGCGACATAAATGGATTATGCTTCCATCTATTTGGATATTTTGTTTCTATTTTTTTACCATAATTGAGTTAAAGCCAAAGCCATCTGACTCCTCCAAGCCATCTAAATTATCTGAGATATCTAAATCCTCCAATGTAATATTTATATGACAAGTGGGTTTCTGTATTGGATAACCGCGTCCCCGAGCTCTAGGTCGAAATCTTTGAAAAATAGGACCTTCATTCACTTCAGCCATAATGACAAATAAAGAGCCCTTATCTATATTCATATTGTAATATGCATTTGCGGCTGCAGAACGAAGTACTTTTAATATGGGATAACATGCTCTATGAGGCATCCAATTCAGTATCGAAAGTGCCTCCATATAGGTACAACCACGAAGTTGATGAGCTACTCTACGTGCTTTATTAGAAGACATACGTACATGTTTAGCTACAGCTCGTATTCTTCTAGCTGAAGCCCTATTTATAAAAATCATCTTCATCCTCCACAATGAATTAATGTATACTATTTATATACAACGATACTTTTTTATTGTTTCTCTCTCTTTTTTTTTTTTTCTTTTGTTGCTTTTATTTTTTTTTTTTTTTATCGTTTTTCGATTTTTTATCCTTTTTCGCATGTCCCTCAAAAATGGAAGTAGGTGCAAACTCTCCTAATTTGTGGTTTATCATACCATTTGTTATAAAAATGGGTAAATGTAGCTTTCCATTATGAACAGCTATGGTATGACCAATCATTGCGGGTACAATGGCAGATCTTCGGGACCAGGTGAGTATTATCCTCTTCTCTTTATTGATGTTTAGATCATCTATTTTACTCAACAAATCATCAGATACAAAAGTATTTTTTCTTAGTGAACGTGCCATGGTTAATTACCTTTCTTTTTATTGATAGAAAAGAAAAAATGGATTTACAACGATGTTTATTCCTACTTACGTCGACGAAGGATTGAAACATCACTATATTTATTTCTTTTCCGACTTTTTCTTCCAAGTGCGCTATAGCCCCAAGGGGTCAGGGGTTTTTTTCTGCCAATTGGAGCTCTTCCTTCACCGCCCCCATGAGGATGATCCACAGCATTCATAACTACTCCTCTTACTTCAGGACGTTCACCCAGCCAACGTTTCGACCCAGCTTTACTAAAAGTTCTATTTTTCCATTTAACGTTGCCTACTTGTCCAATTGTTGCTGAGCAGTTCTCAGATATTAAACGAACCTCCCCAGATGGTAATCTTAATGTGGTCAATCGACCTTCTTTTGCGATCAATTCTGCCGCAGTAAATGGCTCTGGATAGACCAATGGGATTCTATTTTGTATTGCAGGAGGATCTAGGGGGGATTAGATACATGACAAAATTGCCCGATATTGTAATATTTTACAGTTTAGCACATTCCTTTTGGTGTCGACCTTAGGGATAATTTTTTTCACTATTTTCTTCCGAGAACCCCCCAAACTTCCAGATAGAGGAGGAAAATAATTTATTTTTCAAATCTTCCTTCTTACTTATAAAAAAAATGACCTTCCCGATGGGGAAGGTCGTTTTTTTTTTTTTCAACTAATCCTCGTGCTCTTCAAAAGGATCTCGAAGTTGTTCAGAAGGTTGCCCAAAGGCGGTGTATAGGGCATAACCAGTAAAGCTAACAAGTAAACAAGATATGGAGATAGCGACTAAGGTTGCAGTTTCCATTGGTAGGTAATCCTATGTATGTATATATGCATAACAGTATACAAAGTTAATTAGATATCAACCCTTCTTTGTAAAACCTGCATAAAAATAAGCTACTGATGTGAGAAAAGCTAGAGCTACTGTAGTATTAATATCATTTGTAGGTGCGGCTAATTCCCCATGAGGTAATTTAAAAATTCCCCAAGGAAAAAGAGCACCTGCCCAGTTAGAAACAAAGATAAATAGAAACAGAGTCCCTATAAAAGAAACCCAGGGACCATATTCTTCTTCGCCAATCTGAGTTCTAGCCAAGTCCCGAACAAATTCGAGAACATATTCCACAAAATTTTGAGCTCCGTTCGGAATGATTTGTGGGTCTCGAACAGCTAGAGTAGTTGAACCTAATAAGACAGCAATTACAATCCAGGAAGTTATAAGTACCTGTGCATGAACTTGAAACCCCCCTATTTGCCAATAAAAATGCTGACCTACTTCCACACCGGATATCTCGTAGAAATAATTCAGCGTGTTAATAGGAAATTGTACAATATCCATATTACCCTTTCTATATAAAGATGAACTTCAAAAAGAAATGATTTTGGTTCAATGACCAATTCCTCAATTATTTCACTATCATCAGTCAGGCTATGAAATAAAATAATGGAATGATTATTTGATTGATTAAGAAGATCTCTTTATTTCTATAAAAATATTTTATCTTAATCTATTCTATAAGATTTGGGAATAGTAGCCAACTTAATTCTAGCTTATCTTTTTTTTTCTTTTTAATTCATTTTTTTTCTTTTTAATTCACTTTTTATAAAATTACAATTCAATTCTCTACCCGCGCGAATTGCTAAAATTAATTTATTTAGGATCAACCGGATTGGTCCTCTACCATCATCATTGGCTGGGATTGGGATATCCACGAGATCTGGGTCACAATCTGTATCAACTAAGCAAATTGTTGGAATACCCAGAGTTCTACATTCCCGAATAGCAGTATATTCTCCTTTTTGATCGAGAATTATTACAATATCAGGCAATTTTGTCATGTATCTAATTATGCTCTGGTTAAATTTTATGGCTATCCAGAACGAAGTAATCCTTTACACATTTTTCTTTCTCCCACAAAAAAGTAGTGAAGGTTGAGATAGGTTCAAAAGCTTCTATTATTTGTAGCAGACAGAATCTCATTGGTTCAATTTATGAATATTCTGGTGCTTTTTTTTTATTGTGTTCTTTATTTCTTAATGACCATTGAGAAGTCGTATGAAGTGAAATTTTCACGTACGGTTTTGGAATAGAGATGAAAACAGTGATGTTTATGTCGACTATAATTATCCAACAGTTCAAGTACAATTGATATAGTTGAAGCACAGTGCAGATATGGTTTTTTAGGATGGAATTTGTGGCGCCAACCTATAGGGTTTCTAGCTTTTTTCATCTCATCTCTGGCAGAATGTGAGAGATTTCCCTTTGATTTACCAAAAGCGGAAGAAGAATTGGTAGCGGGTTATCAAACTGAATATTCGGGTATCAAATTTGGTTTATTTTACGTTGCTTCTTACCTAAATCTATTAGCTTCTTCATTCTTTGTAACAGTTCTTTACTTGGGCGGATGGAACTTATCAATTCCATTCCTACCCATTCTGGAACATTTTGAATGGGATTCTATTTCTGGAATTAGCAAGGTCGTTAATATAACAATCGGGATCCTAATTATATTAGCTAAAGCCTATCTGTTCTTATTTATTTCTATCACGGAGCAGAGAAAAATTGAATTTTCTTTTTTTATTCACAAAGAAGATTTTTTTATGTGAATAATCATTTTTCAACGACCTTCCTTTCTATCTCTCCTCCCATGGAGGAGCCGAATGAAATGAAATTTTCATGTTCGGTTCTGAATTAGAGGCGTTAATCAGCGTCGACTATAACCCCTAGCCTTCCAAGCTAACGATGCGGGTTCGATTCCCACTACCCGCTCATTCATATTCCTTATTCAAAATATTTTTTCATGTCAACTTCTCTCTCATTCACATGAATTTTTCATGTCCATGTTACATATCTATTCTTTCTCTTTCTTTCCCGAACCTCGTTGTGGACGGAGAAAGAAAAAAATTGTACTTTTTTGTTAACGATAAAGTATTTCAAGGAATAATGAAAATAAAGCGTCCATCGTCTAATGGATAGGACAGAGGTCTTCTAAACCTTAGGTATAGGTTCAAATCCTATTGGACGTAATAATTCGTTGTATTTGTAAATGTGTGTGAGATAAAGATCAAAATTGATTCAAATTATTTGGAATGATATTTGTGGATGTGAGCGATAACTAATATTGATTTATTTTCATGGGAGATCAAAAAAATGATTTCTATAATCATTTCAAATCTCCCCATGCTTATATGAGAGATATCAGAGTCATTTCTGTAATTTCTAATGTTACACCACCGATGGACACGAAAACATTTTTTATTTTATTTATTAGATGGACTTAGACAAATGTAGAAGTACAAGTATGAGATTATAAAAAAAATGGATATCAAAGCTTTTCATAAATAAATGGAATTCTTCGCTGTGAGTAATAGTAATTAATCAATTTTATTGTTTTCCTTCTTATCTTATATATATATATATTCTATTTTTTCATGTAGAGCCTGTCTAGACGGACATACATAGATAGATACATATAGATCTATGTCTACGTGCATAAACTTTTTTCATACCGGGTGGGATATGTTTCATTCTTTTTTTTTGATGTTTGTATATGCGTTCCCTTTTCTAATCGAATCTTGATACTATCGTATTATCATTCCATCGCTACGTTTAAGTTCTTTACACGTACGTATAACTACGGCTCTAACTACTTCTGATTCTTGCAGAGTCATATTAGGTGCTGCTTCTTTAATTATAGCGATGATAATATTGTCGATATTAGCGGTGTTACGATTACCTGCTCCTAGCACTCGAATACACATTAATTTTTGGGCTCCACTGTTGTCTGCTACATTCAAGTAAGTTTGGGACTGAATCATTTTTCCTCCAAAAGAATTGTTACCTCGGCAGAAAAAAAGTATTTCTTATCAATTAAATAATCTTTTTCTATCAGAAATATCTCTTTGGTTCGGCATTATTTACGCAAACTAGTAATAAATTTAGTATGTATAGGCATTTTATACGCAACGAATTGAAAAGCTGCTCTAGCTATAGTCTCTGATACTCCACTTATTTCATAAAGTATTCGACCTGGTTTGACGACGGATGCCCAATATTCTGGAGATCCCTTGGCTTTCCCCGAACCCATACGTATTTCTACAGGTCTCGTTCTAATAGGTTTGTCGGAAAATATACGTATCCATATTTTTACACCGCAATGGGCATAACGAGTAATTGCTCGTCATCCTGCTTCTATCTGCCCAGATGTGATCCAAACAGGTTCCAATGCCTGAAGAGAAAATCTACCAAAACAAATGCGATTTCCCCGAGAAGATACTCCCTTGATTCTTCCCCTATGTTGGTGACGAAATTTTGTTCTTTTTGGGTTCTAGTCGATGGTTATCTAATACTATTTGAATCCCATCTCTATTTCAGAACCGGATATGAAAGTTTCTTCTCATCCGGCTCCTTGTGAAGAATCTATGGCCAAATTCGATAATAAATATTGAGATCCTCTGTTATATAGGAATAAATCTGTATTTACTCATTACACATAGCATATACATATAATATGGGATATAGCTCAGTTGGTAGAGCTCCGCTCTTGCAATCGGGTCGTTACGATTACAGGTTGGATGTCTAATTGTCTAGGCGGTAATGATAGTATTTTTTACCTGAACCAGTGGCTCACTTTTTATCAGTAATGGGGGAAAGGACCGTAACATGCCACTGAAAAACTCTATTGAGACGAAGATAGACTGTCAAGAACGTAGAGAAGGTAGGGTGGGTAGTTGGTTAGATCTAGTATGGATCGTACATGGCCCATAGTTGGAGTTGGCGGCTCTCCTAAGGATCCGATCCCCGGGGAAGAGGATCAAGTTGGCCCTTGCGAACAACTTGATGTACTATCTCCCTTCAACCCTTTTTAGCCCAAAAAATGGGGCAGAAGGAAAAGTCATGCCATGGACCGATCCCATCATCTCCACCCCGTAGGAACTACGAGATCGCTCCAAGGATGCTTTCAGCATCCAGGGGTCACAGACCGACCACATACCCTGATTTGAGAAGTGGAACGCATTAGCTGTCCCTTCCGATTGGGCAGGAAAGGTCGGAGAAGGGCATTCGACCAAAGAGTCGGGTGGAAAAAAGAAGAGCTTTTTGCTCCTGGTTCTTCCGGAGTTTGAATTCTTCAGAACTTCAAGAATTCCTAGGGTCAACAACTTTTTCTTTTGGGAGGAGTTGCTCTTTGGAGAGCACAGTACAATGGAAATTGTGAGCTGTGTTCGGGGGGAAGGCTATTCTTTTTCAAATAAAACCTAGAACAATTCGAGCTCTAATCGTTATTTTTGTTTATTGGTGATATATAACGCTTTTTCAAGCGTTAAATAAAATACAAAAGACATTCTATAAATAAAGTATCAACATTCAAGTCAACATTCAAGTCAAAGAGGAGCATTATGAGGAAGTAGAAATCTTTGAAGGTAAACTCCTAAAAATTGGAAAAATTTGCTCATAAGAGGATAGGTAGGCCTTTATTGCTGTGTGCCAAGAGTTTCATGATATTTTTGCATGGAAATATTTAGACTTGAAAGGTTTTGATCCTAGAATTGCTCAACACACTATTGAATTAGAACCTGATGATAAGCCTATAAGGAAGAAGTAGAGGCCTTTGAACCCCAAGCTTGGGCCTTTAATGATTAAAGAGCTGACTAAGTTAGTTGAGGGAGGTATTATATTTTCAATCAAACACACCTCCTAGGTTTCTAACCTTGTTCCGGTTAGAAAGAAAAATGGTGAGATAAGACTATGTGTAGACTTTAGAGATCTTAACAGAGCATCTTTAAAAGACCATTACCCATTGCCCTCCATGGAACAAATCCTTCAAGTAGTTGTTGGTTCAGAGAGATTTTCCCTTCTTGATAGTTATTCTGGTTATAACCATATTTTAGTTAAGGAAGAGGACCAATATAAGACAACATTTATAACAAAGTGGGGCACTATGGCCTACAAGAGAATGCCTTTTGGTTTATCTAATGTTGGTGCCATATTTCAGAGGGCCATGGATATGGCATTTCAAAATTTAATTAAGAATTTTTTACTTGTTTATTTGGATGATATAACAGTGTATTCTAAAAATGCATATGAACATTTGTCACATTTAAAGCAAGTATTGGTTCCATTGCAGGGAGTATGGTATATCTCTCAATCCAAAAAAGAGTATCTTTGTTGTTCATGAAGGTAAGTTGTTAGGACACATAGTGTCGAAACATGGAATCATTATTGATCCTAAGAGAGTCAAAGCCATATTAGAGCTGCCTTTACCCAATCAAAAGAAAGGGCTACAGAGTTTCTTAGGCATAATTAACTTCTTGAGAAGATTTATACCTAATGTTGTAAATATTTTACAACCTTTGACTGCCATGTTAAAGAAGAAGGCGATTTTCAGCTGGATTAGGGAAGCCAAACACAACTTTGAAGCTATTAAGGAAGTTTTAGCATTAGCTCCTACACTGGTAAACCCAAAATTTTCAAAAGACTTTATTCTGTATGCTTTTGGTAGCATAGATTCTATTTTTGCTATGTTGGTTCAGAAAAATAATGATGGTTTAGAGCAACTAATAGCCTTTTTCGGTCAAGGTTTAGATGGTTATGAGTTAAGATACAACTTTGTTGAAAAGCATGTTCTTGCTATCATAAGAAGTCTGAAAAAGTTTAAGCCATTAATTTCCAATAATAAGATTCATTTAATGGTTGCACATCCAAGTGTGAAGGAGTTCCTGCTAAATAAAGATCTTAATGAGAAGAGAGTCAGATGGATCACTAAAGTCATGGAGTATGATGTTGATATCAAGATCGCAAAGCTTGTAAGAGGTAAAGGACTTTGTCAACAACTTGCTTCAACACTAGAAAGTGAAGAGACAACAAAAATAGATGGTGTTCTGGTTAATATTGATGATTCTCATAATGCTACACCTGCAGTAGTAGCAGGTTGGGTGCATGATATGACTCACTTTTTGTGGATTGGTGAATGTCCACCAGGTTTTGACAGAGCTAAACGAAGGTATTTCAGACTTTAGTCTATTCCATATGTGTTGATTGATAACATTCTTTTCAGAAAAGATCTAAATGGTGTTATGTTAAGGTGTATTGATAAAGACCAGATTGACAAAGTGCTTCATGAGTTCCATGATGGAACTGTAGGGGGTCATTTTTACCCAAGAACAACTACATGGAAGATTATGAGAGCTGGCTATTATTGGCCAAGCTTGTTTAAAGATTCCCATGCCTGGGTAAGGAAGTGTGTAAAATGTGCTTTATTTGCAGGAAAAGAGAGGCTGACAACTCTTCCTTTGCAACCAATTCAAGTGGAGCAACCCTTCATGAGATGGGGTATTGATTTTATTGGACCAATAAATCCACCTGCAAGTGTAGGTCACAGATGGCTACTTACAACAACTGATTATTTTACACGATGGATAGAGGTAGTGGCCTTGAAAGAAGCCAATGAGTCATCTATTTTGAACTTTTATGATGATATAGTAACTAGGTTTGGTGTTCTAGAATCAATCATTTCAGATAATGCTCTTGCATTTATGGGATTAAGAGTTACTGATTGGGTTGTTAAGAATGGCATCCATTTGAATAAATCTTCTAACTATTACCCTCAAGGTAATGGTTTGGATGAAAGTACAAACAAAAATATGATCAGAATTATCAAAAGAACTATGGAAGATAATCAGAGAGTTTGGCACAATAAGCTAAAATCTACCTTATGGGCAGATAGAGTAACCCCTAAAAGATCAATTAGAAATTCACCATATGTACTTGTTTATGGAAAGGAGGAAAGATTGCCTCTATCTGTAGAGTTTCCAGCTCTTGATATTGTACACTAGTTGGAAATGTTTGAAGAACATGATCCAATGGCAATTAGGTATGCTCAGCTCATGGAGTTGGAAGAAACAAGAGATAAAGCAATGAAGTCTTTGGAGTATCATTAGCTTCAAACAAAAAGAGTCTTTGATAAGAAAGTAACATCCAGTGTTCAAAGAAGGTGATGTTGGACTCAAGTGGGATGTGTTGAGAAGTGGGCCTGGAAAGCACATGAAGTTTGACAACTTCTCGAGTGTCCCATTTGTCATTACTAAATGCAAGGAGCATAATGCATTTCAGTTATCAACGATGGATGGAGAAGTTCTACCTATCCTAGTTAATGGGATGCACGTCAAACATTGTTTTGAGGTTTGAACTAACTTGTACATATTAGGTTAAGATTTTATGTTTTCAATAAGTGTTGTTGAACCATAGACTAGTTGCAAATTTTCTTTCCCTAAGTGTTTTCCAACACAGTTAGGTAGTTTCATTTCAGCATTTTTGGTGTTTTCAATAAATATCCTGGTATTTTGATCAATCTTCATTGAGTTACAGTCATATCCAAAGCTATTGTTTTAGGTCTATCTTTAAGTTTACTAAGTGATTTCATGCCCAATAGACAAGCCTAGGCAACTGGTCTTCATGTTTAGCAGGCAAACACACAACATATGTCGCCAAAAATGTTACCAAATTTTCACTTATAGCTCAATCAAGTAGGGCTTGTTGATTTAAGTTGAGAGAAGAAAAGGTACATTTTATCCTCTCCTATATTAGATTCAATTGCATAAATGAAATAATTCAATTTTTTTTTTACATTTTTACAAATTACTGCATTTACATAGATGCATGTAATATAGGAAAGATTTATACAAGTCTTTTATGAACAAGAAGTATCTTTATTGAATATAAAATTGTACATTGCCTCACACAAGCCATGATATTGACTTTTCCTTATTCAATACAAATTAAGAAAAGCATATACATGAATAAGTAAAATGTGCATATAAGGAAAGTAACCAATCATTCCTTGAGAATGACTGGTTCGGTGTTGTATTACTTTGCTGCTGATCTGAGCTGCTTGTCCCTCCTAGTTACTCATTGTTCCTAGTTTTTGCATCTGGATATAGCAATGGTGTTAGAGCAATGCTCTAAGTAATGAAAGATCACAAACATTATATGAACATACACCTATACATGTATAGACTAATCTCAATGTGCATTAAATATGAAATGCATACTTTAGGTGTCTAGGAAAACCATCAAATCAACATATACACCTAAAACATGCATTTCATTTTCTAACATTTTTGCTTCATGTGCAGATATAGAAAAAAACAATGTTGTTGTTTTGTCAAAATTCAACACGTGGGGTAAATGTGGCTCCCACAAGGGTTGAGCCCAGTGTGCTATGTTGTGTTTTGAAGAAGTCATAAAGGTTGTATTCAATGTATTGTGTAAAATAGATTTAAAAATGCAATGATTTTTTTTTCATGAAAGCACAATTACATGATAGGCACAGTTGTATGATGGTCAATGCTATAGTATACTAGCCCAAACAACAATGCAATGTCATAGGGACAACACATAATGTATATATATGAGGGTGTTATTCAATGAGGGAAGGTTTAATTTCAAATGGAAGATTCAACCATAATATGAGCATGTAACATGTTCTATTCAAGGTGATATTCACCACCAAGGTGATGATGGTGTCATATCTAGTGAGATCATGATGTATCGAATTATTATTGAATGGAGTTGTATTAGACCTGAAGAATGATGAGCTGCATGAAAAGCATTCCAATAGTGCAATATGTGGGAGTGAATAAGTATTTTGAAAGGACAACAAAACAAATACATGACCCTACCATCAATATGATTGGGATTCATTGCATTCACTGCATATGAAAACAATTGTAAGTTTGGTAACACATATACAGACAAAGAATCATTTGTAGACATGAATGCAGCTAATGGGATTTTATGGCATGTTGCATGTAAGGATAATGCCCTGTTCAATGAACTAGAAATGCATCATAAGTCAAGAGTAGGTTTTCAAATCATGTCATTTCATCTTTTGAGGAATCACTATGGACTAATAATTGGATCTATAGAGAGTTATGGAAACACAGGTTTGAAATAACCCAGGTGGGGTTTTCTTGTTTGCCTACAAAACCAACAAATCAAATGGTCATGAATTGAATCTATATTTTATATCTTCAAAAGTGCAAATAAATGAATATGGCTACAACCTGAAGGACAAAGGAGATAAATAGAGCCTATCTGGGTTTCTTTTAAAAAATGAGTTATAGAAATGGAAAAGCTAGCTCTTCGATGGCAGTCATGGAAAACCCTTGAAAGCTTTTGGTAATGTAAGTTTTAAAAATACCCAGAATGGTAGCGCAAATTTTAGAGTTCCAAAATTCTAAGTGGAAAAAAATGAGGATATGGTCGCAACAATAATACATCAGAAAAATGGAGTCTAAGGTCCATAACAATTAAATAATGAAATAGGATCTCTAGTTGTCTATCAAAAAAGGAGAAACCCTCGACATACAAAGATGAGTTCATGTGATACATGCGGCTAGAACTATTGAAGGAAAGGAAATAAAATTATGAAAAGCCTTCATAATACATACCCATAAGAGAAATCTTCCTGAAATCTCTAAAGGCTGAAACATGGTGGCATGGCTGGAAGACGAGATGAAATTTATAGAAAAAGCATTCAAAATGGGTGAAGAATATATAGTGAAGTTGTGGTTTAAAGCTTTTAAAGATTTACAAAATGGAAGAAATTCCAAATCTCTTCATAAATCATACTTACCTGCCTCTGTATAGTTGTGTTTTCTTCTTCAGAAATCTCGTGGTGAAAATTTAGGAACCCTCATTGGCGGTGGCTCAGCTACTTCTTGAAGCTTCAAAAGACAAAATGAAATGAATATTTCATTTCTTTTGCTTTGTTTTAGGGATTTTTACCCTAAGTTCCTTGGCCGATAAAAGATTGGCATTTTTTCCATCTTTTAATTTAAAAGACATAATTATTTTTCCATTGCGGGCTTAGATATTTTATGCCTTGTTCACATTCTATACCTTTTTTGACTTAGGCATTTTAAATATGTATTGTGACTTGGCTATGCCCTTATTTCAATCTATGACCGTATACATGTAATATTTTTCATTTTTTGCATTCTTTTGCATTGAAAATGCTTGAGTTTAAAGTGATATTTTATAAATCACTTAAATTTAAGGCATCATCTTTAAATGCAAACATGGATCATGTGTCAATATGACCAAGTCATGAGGGGGAAAAAGATATGCTTATCTTTATGACATGCCATGAATATGGGAAAATTTATTTTTAGTTCGCAAACATAAGGAGAGCATTTAGGAGCTTTTACTCACTTTGATGAGGAGTTGAGAGCATCTAGGGGTATTTTATTATGCCTTTATCTTTGACATGGTCAAATTTGACCTTTTCCACTCTTTGGAGCTCATTTGAAGAAAATCCAATTGCTAGATTTTAGGCTTTTGGAAATCATCTGACCCAAGATACTTCTAGAGCCTTTTTTGGTGGAACCACTTGGGGCTTTGTTACTTATTCACTTTTGTAACTCATTTTTTAGGGAGTTATTATGCAATTTCTGGAGATAGAGACTTTTGCATTCCTTTGACAGTTTAAGCATGCTTTGTAACTCAATATTTTTGGAATATGATATACAGATAATACCTTGGATACCATTGATTGTGTTATTTTTCCTTCTCATTATTGCAGTATTGTGCATAACCAATCGATTGATCAAACTATTAGTGAGGTATTTTAATCTCCTTGTAGTTTTGTCTCATGTTCTCATGCTATTTCTGCAAAGTATGCTTATGTAGGTTACAAGTTGTGTTTAAATTGCATTTATCCTTTAGAATGTGAGAATATTGTTTTCCTTTTTGAAGATAATGCACTCAAACTTTCCTATGAAACATTTATGTATAAAATTATAGAAATGAATTGTGCAGTTTAGATGTTGTCATCGATGTTCAAGTGTTTGAAAATATGAAAATTTCATAGTCCTAGTCAGTTAGGTGTATCACTCTGTATTTTTCATTTTCAACATTTACTTTTTTAAAGCAATTCTTCTTCCTTTTCCTTCAAAAAATCAATAGTTTAGGTAATAACCAGCAAGGAAGTCGGCCTCATCCGGAGATTCACTCCAAATTTCAAGGTCACCCACAACCTTAGGAGTGTTTCCATGTTACTTCAGGAGGTTAAGTTTTGCAACTTAACAAGGGTGCATTTCTGAGAGATAACAAGTAGTAAATATGATGATAGTACATCTTCTCATGGTATGCAATTCAAATAAGAAATTAACATACGGTGAAAGTATTCCTTTTATCCAACACAACTATAATAGACTTATACAAAACTCTAAAATGTATAAATCTTTCCAAATCTACTTAGATTTCCAACCTCTTACACATGTTTACATAGCTTACTCTATTCCACCATCAATAGTAGTAAATACTTAGATAGACATATATGTATAGATAACCACAAAAAATTAAAACATAGTAGTTATACATCTTTCTCAAGAGTATTCCATGTAGATGACAAATAAATAAATAATAAAATATTTACTATTTTAATTGTATGTCTCTCTTAATATTTTTATTACTCTATCTCCCAGAGCTTTTACATATGTACATAACTTCATATATAGAGTTGCTCACTTAGATTCAAAGCAGGCCCTAGATTAGTGGTATCATGTGATTCATCGTATTAAATGAGATTAAAGTATTTGATACTTGATACAAAACCATGGGAAGCGTCAAATTATCTTCCAAATCATTTCAAATGTATTCAAATAGTAGAGCAAGATATAGTCCAAATACTAATCAATGATGGCATTTTAAGGGATTTTTGAGAATAATGGCCCTTTCTATTTAGTTAGTTAACATAGGTACTTAAATGGATGGATCCATTGAATTCATCATTGAGAAAATATTTTGGTGGTCAGTTCCCCCTAGATTCAAATAAACCTTGGTGTTCTTGTGCCTAGGGTAAAATTAATGCAAATGTAGTAGATAATTAGTTAGATCAATTAGAGTCATATTTCTCTATGAATGAATTTTTAATAAATATAAATCAAGATTTATAAAATTCTTTTCACACATCAAGATGTGGTGGCAATCGTATGTTCTTTTGGAGGGAGAGTAGGTAGAAGGAATATCCGAGTCTTCAAGAATGAATATCATCTAAAATATTTATTTGGTGATCGTTACATGTAGTGATCATAATTACAACAAGGAAATGCCTTATTTATTTATTTTTTTAAAAAAGGGGTTAAAAATTTATTCAATAAAGAGAAACCAAGTACAATAAGAATCCAATATGACCAAATTGATCAAAATATATACTACCCCCAAGCTCTATAAGGAAGCTAAGGTAGCAGAACAACTTCCTACACTAACCTTGAGAGGAGAATAATGCAAGACTTTTACAAATCTTTAAAAGTTATAAAAACTTAAACAAAAATAAATACAAATATCATGCATATCACAACACAATGATTTACATGGGGAAAACCCTTTTGGGAGAAAAACCCCACACTCCAAAATCCGCCCAATATATTATTCAAAAATTAAAAGATTACAATACACTTGTAGAGCAAGCTTCTCACAAGAGTATCACCACCAGAGATCAAGAGACAACCCAGCCGCTATCAAACTATCAGAATACACACCCATCTACATACATCCCACCCGCTCATAACAAGCTTTTTTGGAGCCTTCTAGAATTAGGGTTTTACAAGGTCATTTTTTATTTGATGTGTTAACACAAAAAAACTTGACGTGTCAACGGGAAAAATCCTTGATGCATCAGCAGGAAAAATACTTGATGTGTTAGTGGGAGAAACCCTTGACATGTGAGCGGGAAAAAAACTTGACATGTCAATGAATTTCATTTTTCAGGGCATTGCCCCGAACCCCACATCTTGTTAAGAGTGTACAGTATTTGCATGATTAGTCGCCACATACCAACATACATCCTATCAATAAATTGTATATAATTGCAAGGTTGAGACACATTTTCCCAACAAATCTCCCACTTGTCGAATGCCTTACAAGGACAAAGAAAGGGTGTCATCATCATCTCTAATTGTTAGGGGCCAAAAGGCCCATAGTCTCTAAACACCATCTAAACTTCTTTGTGCTCACAACTTAGTTAAAGAATCAACAACATTCATCAAATTTTCTACCTTAGCAAAATTCACCTTGCCATATTCAACCATATCTCTACCAAAATGATATTGTACATCAATTTGCTTGGTCATGGCATGAAATGTCAGGTTCTTGGCTAGACATATTGCACTTTGAATGTCGCAATAAATTGTAACCGCACCTTGTTTTATTCCAATATCTTAACACAGTCTCTTAAGCCAAATGGCTTCTTCACAAGCATGAGTAGCTGCCATATACTTTGCTTCAGTAGTGGAAAAAACAACCACAACTTTTCGCTTACTCATCCAACTAATTGCACCACCAAATAAAGTAAAAACATAAGCATTGGTGGATTTTCTTCTATCAACATCACCTACCCAGTCTGAATCCACTAACCATGAATATCAAGGGAAATCTTGTCTTCAGTCATATTACTATGATAACATAAGGAGTAATCTAAGGTAGAACACGAATATCTGAAGACTCTTTTAACTGCATCCCAATGAACTCTACCAGGATTAAACATATATCTGAAAAGAACTCCCATTGCTTGGGAAATGTTTGGTCTAGTACAAACCATAGCATACATCAAACTTCCAACTGCAGTCTAGTAAGGCACTCTGCTCATGACTTCCATCTTTGATGGAGATGTTGGACAATTTGAAATAGATAACTTTGTTTGAACTGAAACAGGAACACACAATGGTCTACAATCTTGCATATCAAACCTCTGTAAAATTGAGTTGACATACTTGCTTTGGCCAAGCCATAGCTTTCTGTTCACTCTATCTCTTTTAATTTCCATCCCAAGAATGTGTTTAGTTGCACCAAGGTCTTTCATTTCAAATTTAGCAGCAAGTTGATATTTTAGTTTTGAAATCATACCTTTCCCTCTACTAATAAATAACATATCATCAACATATAATGCAATAAATAGGAAATGATCACCATCATTTTTATAATAAATACAATGATCTAATTTAGAACGCTCAAATTCCAAACTCAACACATATGTATCAAATTTTTGTTACCACATCCTAGGACTCTATTTTAATCCATACACAGATTTCTTCAATTTGCAAACCAACTTACTTTTACCTTTCACCACATACTGCTCTGGCTATGTCATATAAATATCCTCCTCCAAATCACCATGAAGGAAAGCAGTTTTCACATCCATTTTCTCAACCTTTAAATCATAAGCAACAAAAATAGAAAGAAAAAATCTAATGGATGCCATTTTTGCAATAGGAGAAAATATCTCACCATAATCAACACCCTCAACTTGAGAGTAACCCTTCACAACCAACCTTGCTTTGTACTTCTCAGTACCTCCATCTACACCAATCTTTTTCTTGAATACCCATATAAAACCAATTTGGTTTTTGTCCTTTAGGAAATGGTACAAGATCCCATGTATCATTATTTTTCAAAGATGTCATTTCTTCATCCATAGAAATCTTCCAGGATTCTACATCATTCATACCTAGTGCCTCTTCTACAGATCTGGGTTCATCCATGTTAGTATTCAAAGAAAAAATACATCTCCAATCATCAAGTGAATACCTTTTAGGTGGTTGTCTATTCCATGTAGACCTACAAATAAGTTGACTTGGAGGTTATTTCTCCTCTTCTAAAGATCCAGAGCTAGATGAGATCTCCTCAACTTCTTGTCTATCCTTGGGCCTTGATTCAAATTTCTCAGGTGTAGAAGGAAATTGAATCACATCTTCTTGTTTACTTTGTTTTGGTTGCAATGTAATAGAAGGCTTAGTTTCTCTAAAAATAACACTTCTACTCTGTATTACCTTCTATGCAATAGAATCCAAAAGCTTGTATCCTTTCACACCATAACTATATCCGATGAAGATACATTTCACAGCCTTGTTTTCCAACTTTGTTTGCTTCTCCTTTGGCACATGTGCATATGCCTCGCAACCAAAAACTCTAAGATTTATTAATGAAGGCTTGTGAACCGACTATGCCTCTATAGGTGTCTTATCAACAAGAGCTGATGTAGGAGACTTGTTAATTAGGTAACAAGTAGTGGCAACAACTTCAGCCCAAAACCTTTTGTCTGGGCCAACACCACTCAACATACTCCTAGTCTTCTCCATCAGTGTCTCGTTCATTCTTTTTTCAACTCCATTCTATTGTGGAGAATATGGAGTTGTCTTCTATCTATGAATACCACAATCTTTACAAAATCTATCAAAATCATTAGAGAAAAATTCACCGCCATTATCAATCCTCAAATATTTCATTTTCTTTCTAATCTACAACTCAACCATTGCTTTAAATTCTTTAAATCGACTAAAACACCAGATTTACTCTTTACAAAATATACCCATGTCCTTTTACTATAATCATCAATAAATGAAACATAATATGTGCATTTACCAATTGAAGGAACACCTATAGGACCAAATAAATCAAAATGAATAAGATCCAATACACCAAAATATTTATGAGAACTCGAGTAAAACTAAACACAGTTTTGTTTTCCATAAATTCAATGCTCACAAAAATCAAATTCAAGGTTACAATCAGACAAATCTTCAATAAGGTTTATATTTTTCAAGGTCCTTAGACCCTTTTCTCCAATGTGGCCAAGTCTCTAGTGCCATAACATAGTTTTCTCTGCAGGTAACTTTGTCTCAAAAGAAAGAGCACCCTTGGGTACCCAAAATCCATGACCATCTACTGAAGGTGAAACCTTCACTTCTTCTATAGACTTTATTTTCATAAAAGTACTATTGCAGTCAATAGTGCATGCATCAAGCTTATATAATGTCCCATATCTGACACCTCTAGCAATCACCATAGCACCTCTAACCATGTTGCATCTTGCATCAAAAAATACTACCTGCACACCCACATCTATTACTTTTCTCACAGCTAACAAATTTCATGCTAATCCAGGGATATGCAAGACACCATTAATCCTTTTTATTCTACCATTAGGAAACCTAATTTTAACTTTACCATGACCAACAATGTCTAAATGATAATCATCACCCAAGTAAACCTTACCTCCATCAAATTTTTCATATTCAAAAAATCAATCTCTATTAAAGGTCATTTGAAAAGATGCACCTGATTCGATTAACCATGCATCATTACCTACATGAGTTTCCAAAGCTGCAATGAATGTGTCACCATCTTCCATCTCAGACTCATAATCATAATCAAATTTTTTTTTTTTCTTCTTCTTTTCTTCTTTTCATTCCTTATGAACATGTCTAGGCTTACCACAGTTCCAACAAATAACTTTGGACTTTCCAGGAGATTTAGATCTCCCCTTGGACTTAGATTTTTCATGCTCCTCATTCTTCTTTCCTTTTTCCTTAGGTCTTCCATGAACATTTAGGGCCTCCTTGGCAGTGATGGATACATTCCTCATCTCTTTAGAAAGCAAAGAACCCACCACATCTTCAGTCTTTAATATAACAAAAGTACTCCCAATAGCCATAACAAGAGAATCCCATGAATTAGGAAAAGAAAAAATAAAGATCTGACATTTCTCCTCATCCATTTTGACACCAACTGATGCCAATTGAGCCACCAAAATATTGAATTCTTCTAGGTGGTTTGCGATTTTTCCACCCTCTTCCATTCTCGAGGGATATAACTTCTTCCTCAAGAAAATTTTGTTCACTAAATATTTGGCTTGATACATCTCACCAAGCTTCTTCCATAGTTTTTGTGTAGAGGTCTCTTCATGGAAATTAATTAAAATAAAGTCTTCCAAGCACAATCTGATTAGACCTTTGGCTTTATGGTCCATAACATCATATTGAGCAGCTTGAGTAGGATCTACAAGCCTTGAAACATTCTCATCAATAACATCCCACAAATTTTGATCTATCAAAAAATCCTCCATCTTTAATAATACTCAAGGCTAGAAGCTATATGCATGTATAAAGAATACATAGACTCTCCCATGTTGAATTTAGATGAGATAGTTTCTTTCATAATACTCTACACATTGTACCAGACCTGCAAAGCCCCTAGATGACACTCATAGAAAATACATTGATTCCTCTCCAACCAAATATTTTAGATAATAATAGATCCCAATTCCCAAGAAACCACCAAATAGGATGCAGATGCTAGAGGATGATGTAAAATTATCCAAAAATTCTTGCAAAGAAACAACAAACCTAAGCAATCTTTTTCAAAATTTCCACCAAAGTCTCCACATTTCCAGAGAAAAAGTACACTAAAAAAATAGGTGAGTTGTACTCTCTTCACTGCATCCACATAAAAAATAGAGAGAAGGCCCACAAAAACCACATTTCTTGATATTTTCCTAGGTGAGGCACTTATTATGACTTAGAAACCATAAAAACATATTACTCTTGGGCCACCCATCCTTGTTCTAGATGTGTTTCCACCAAGGATAAGTTGTCACCTCAGCTTGATGGGACACCAAAGTAGCATACCCTTGAGCAAAAAAGTTGATACCCTTCAATTCGTGACCCCAAGGCAACAAATAATTTTCTTCTGAAGAAAAAAATGCCTCTCTACTAAAATATACACAAAAAAACTTCACTTTGCTTAAGAACCACCATTCGACCAACTATCAAGATTTTGCATTGATAAACTTTAGTGCCTCCAAAATAAGAACATCTGAAACTGCTCACCCCAGATCACCTAATAGCCACAAAAAATATCACTTAAAGGTCAAATATGAGGGAATGAAGAAAGAATTGGAGGGTGACCATCCCAAGAATCATTCCAAAAGAGAGCCTTCTCCCCTTTCTAAATGATCCAAAAAAGACCCTCCTTAATGAGAGCCAAACCCCTCTTAATAGTGCTCTCAATCATTGAACCTTTATCCATCAAATTCATTCACAAAATATCCTGACTAGTCACCCCTCCCAAGTATTTATAATTTAGAACATGTGCCCATGGCTAATTTGGAAATCTACACCACCTCCAATATAGTTTAGTAGCCAAAGAAATACTATTCTTCTCTGACTGCTTAAGCCCAATGCCACCATTCTCCTTTTCTCTACAAACATTATCCCAACTCACCAAACTCCATTTCCTAATGTCAAGATTCCCTACCCATAAAAATTCTTGGTAAGGGATTCAATCTCCTTGAGCACACTCTTGGGAGCAAATAACACCATGAACCTATACAAAGGGAGAGTCTGGAGGAGCGAAGACACAAGAGTCACCCAACCAACCAAAGATAACCATCTAAAGGTCCAATGGTTGACCTTAGACTAAAATTTATCCAAGATATTCTACCAATCATTCCTCTTCAAATTTCTAGCACAAAGGGGAATCTCCAAATACTCCAAGGTAAGTTTACCAATTTGAAAATAAAGAATGTTGGCTATTCTGCATTGGATCAAATTAGGAGTATTGAAGAAAAGGATTTGAGACTTACCCTCT
Organism: Sequoia sempervirens; assembly: GCA_007258455.2. Classification (NCBI taxonomy): domain Eukaryota; kingdom Viridiplantae; phylum Streptophyta; class Pinopsida; order Cupressales; family Cupressaceae; genus Sequoia; species Sequoia sempervirens. Next base: position 674,658 of record VDFB02265990.1, read on the forward strand.
TTGATCTATTGTCCAGATGCAACAAAATAAACATCCAAAACTTTCTTGAAGTTAAATACTTCCTCAATCCTAGCTACGCCCATGAGAGCAGTGTCATCAAAAAATTGGAGATGATTCTATGCTTCCAAACCCTATACCCAACGTTAGCCACAAATTGAGCCTCTATCTTTATGTTGTTTCAACAACCTCCCAAAACCTTTATCCATCAAAATAAACACTTAAGGGGAAAGATGATCCCCTTGCATGAGTCCATGGCCTATAGAAAAGGTGGGAAAAGGGGATCCATTAACAAGAATAGAGAAGGAAAATGTGATCACACAACTCATAACCCATGAGACCCACTCTGAGTGGAAACCAAAAGCCAAAGGAAAACGCTAAAGGAAAGACCACCTAACTTTGTCATAAGCTTTGGACATATTCAATTTGATGAACATGGATTTTTCTTTAGAAGAGGACATGGAACGAATAGTTTCAACCACCACCACTATACCATCCATAATTTTCCTACCCTTGACAAATCCACCCTACTCCAATGGAATTAAGGGATTCAAACACCACTTCAATCTTTTAGTAATCAACTTAGTAATAATCTAGTTTGTCACATTGCAAAATGCAATAGGCTAAAAGGAGTCTAAGGAAGTGGCACCCTCTTTCTTTGGAATCAAAGCTAGGAAAGTGGAATTTATAGCTTTGAGCATTTTCTTGTTAGTATAAGACTCTCGAACCACCTCTACTAAATCCACTTTGATGGCATCCCAAAATTCTTGAAAGAACTCAATGGGAAAACCATCAAGGCCAAGGTCCTTACCTTTCTTCATCTAGAAGACAATATCCTAAAGTTCCACCAAAGAGATGGGTGCCAAAAGAGAATTATTCATCTCCACTGAGACCAAAGGAGGTATGTAGGACAAAACCAATTTCTCCTCCAAGGAAAAGGGGCCATCCTCAAAGAAGAGAGAGGAAAAGAATCAGACCACCTCCTCTATAATAGCTTGATGCAAGTTTAACTATTCCCCTTGAGCTGACAAGAGAGAGGAAATAATATTTCCACCTCTATGCACCTTAACCAAATTATGAAAGAAAGCAATATTCCTATCGCCTTCCTTGAGCCAATCAACCCGATATTTTTGTTTCCAAAAAATCTCCTCCCGTAGCTCCCATTTAGTAAGCTCTTTGGAGAATTTTGTTTCTTCTCAAAGAAAGCCCACAGTCATCCTCTCTTCCTTGATTTTGAACATGATGCTATCAAGTTTATCTTGAATATGTTTTCACCTATGAAACAGGTTACCAAAAACTATTTTATTCCATTTCTTAAGCTTGAATTTGACAAATTGGAGCCTCTTGAAGAAAGAGAACATTATAGTGCCAAAGGCATGCCTCCCTTTAAACCACCACTAATCCACAAGTTGGTGCAAGCTATGATCCCTAAAACACATCAGTTGAAATTTAAAGGGGGGTTTCTTAACCAAAAAGAATTGAGATGAGGAGAAATTAATCAACCAATGATCAAATCCCTTCCACATCAGGATCTTAGAAGAAGTCCAATAATTACCAACCCATTCAACAGACACTGGAAACCTATCTAGCCACTCATAAATAGATCCCTCTCCACATCTTTGATTATGCCAGGTAAAGGTTTCATTGATGGGTTGAACATCCACTAAATTGAGAAACTTGATACTATTTTGAAGCAAGGAAGAAGAAGGCCCGAAACGGCTAACTCCCCAAATTTTCCCCTAAGGTGAATATAAAACTAAATTCTCCTGTCAAAATCTGAGGATAAGGAGTAAGAGATTGAATAAATCTCATATGAGACCAAAGTAGAATATTAATAGGAAAGTCATTAGGTGCATACACATTGGTGAACAGAGCCACTGTGCCCAGATCAAAACAAGATGCCAGTAGAGAAAGGGAGTTCCTTCTAGCCGTTCACCATAGAGGCAATATACTGTAAGGGTCCCAAATATATGTCAAACCTCCAACAAAACCATGAGATCCAACACATTTGCAATAACCTCTCCTCCAAATTTTGGGTGCAATCTTCATCATATCTTCAACAAGAAGCTTGGTCTCCTAAATGAAGAGAATATCCGAATTATGATCATGAAATAAATCACGAGCAACCTTTTGTCTAGGAACACTACCCAAACCCCTATAATTCCAAGATATCATAATCACTTATGGGAGGAAGTAAAGTGGGAGTCCAATGTCTTAATAACACCAAATTCTACCAAAGATTCTCCCATAATCTTCATCTTCTCCAAGTCCTTCTTCCTCCCAGCTTTAGCCATCTTATTACCAGTCACTTTCTTTAAACTTCACTTTCTTTAAGATCTTCTAGTGGATGCCTAGGAGAAGCCCATTCTTCTTTTTACCATCATCCTTGGCCCCAAAATTAGTTTCCAACTCATTTATCCCACTTGTGCCTATGTGCCCTTGAGGAAATTCCTCCAAGACATTAGGAGCATAATCAACAACAAGAGCCACCATAGTCTCCTACCCATAAGTCCCCAACTCAATTGGAGATGAAGAGGGAACAAGTCCTTCCTTTGAAGCTTCATGCATGTCAATTTTTGGAGTGGGGTACAAAGGGTATTGACCAACATGATATGATCCTTGAAAAAAGTGAGTCCCAAAGTTGTGATCATGTTCCATTAAATCCAACTCTTCAAAGTTTTCAAGAATGTAAAATTTGTTACCAGAAGCCTCTTTGAGCAAGGTTTTGTTTTGGTGGTTTGGCATCTTTTCTCTCGATTGGGTTTTCATAGGTACAAACCCATTTTAATCAGGCTCCTCATTTTAAATTGGTGCTTTTCCTTTTTCTTTGGAAGTATTTGCATGCACACCTAGTGGAGGCTATTAGGTTTTAGCTCACAACTTGGGGGAAATTTATTTTCAAATTCCCATATTCATGGAAAATACAATAGTGGAAAGGAAGGGATTCATAATCCACTTGTTGAATCCAACACATACCTCCCAACCTAATTTTAATAGACTTTGGTAAAGGGTTATTTAAATTAATTTCCATGCACAAACAAGCAAAAGAAGTTACCCTTTGATCAAGAGTCTGATAGGATGGGCCCAAGGGCTTCCCTAAAATAATTTCAATAGAGTGCAAGATTTCCTTGCACCAAAAATCTATCGGAAGATAAGATAGACAAATCCATACCAAAATTCTTGATGGTATATCTTATGTTGGATCAAATCCCAGATGTCATGGTTTGATGAAAAGTCCCACTTGATTGTGAAAATATGGGCCCCCTTTAAAACTAAATTACGATTTACAATTCGAGAGAAGACCATAATGAAATTCCCATTAGCTCCCAAAATGACTTCCAAATATCCTTTAGGATTCAAGTTGCTACAAACCCAATTTTTTGGAAAAGGCAAGGAAATGCAGACCCTCATGAATTTGTAGATGAGTGCATGCTCAGATAGATGCAACATATCCTCAGCTACTAAATCTAGGTTGATTACCACCACTAGGCGATCTTTACATCTCTCCAAACACCCATTGGGTTTTGGTTGAAATTTTTGAGATCAATTTTTCTTCAACTCCTCTGCCACATGTAAGAGGGAATTTATCGCATCCTCATGACCAGAGGATGAAGAAACCCCACTATCTATAGCATCTTTAAAAGAAAGAAAATGAGGGTCCCCCAAACCCCCTACATGGGCCATGCAACTTGCATAGCCGAAAACCCACAAAAAGCACATGGAAAGGAGACAAAATGCAACACAAAAGGAAAAATAACAAAAAAAAAACTCCATGAAGAAACGGCCAACAAGGGAAAGAAATCCCTCACATCCCAACACCACACCAATGTAGGTTGAAAAGGTAGCCTGCAGCCTCAATATGCCGCACAAACCATCAAAACCCCCTTGTGCAACATCGTTAATTAATTTGTTAACTTCAAGATATCCAAGTTAATCATCAGGACGTTCCTTATTAGCCTAACTCTACACCAATGCATTAAATGACATCTATGTAAGGATGAGTTCATTTGTGTCAAAACATATTGAGTCCTTAAGTACCATATTGACCTATGACTATCCATTTAGTCTATATTAAAGCTATTCAAAATCAAGATGATTGGATAAGCCTATCACTATGTGGTAACTAGTTTAAGGAGTTAAATAAAATGACATGTGGGAAATAAACACCACAACAAACAAGACACTACCTTGAGATAAGAGAAAACTATCCAAGTAAGATGAATGATATTACAAACACAAAATCAATAGATACTTTTTAGTTCCATGATAAAAACAAAATTATTACATAGGTTAAAATATAGGATGATGATGTCAAGTCTTCAAATGGAAGCATTGACATAGATCCCAATGTTCTAGTCAACATTGCACAAGAAAAAAATACTAGAATAGTTTCCAAAAAAATAGGAGAAAAGCACATGCAATTTTTCATTTTTTAGGATGCATCCATTTTGAAAACCTATAAAAAATAATATGTTCATTAAAAATAGCGAAAAAATCAAGCATAAACCACATGTTATTAGCTATTTTCACCAAAGTGATTTTTGAAATACTAAAAAGAGTTAACATTTTAGAGGGAGTACATTAGATACTTTGTTATATTTTTCTAACAAAAATAGGATCACTTTGTGTGCTCTCCCTATTTGAGACTCTTAATCTCCACCATTTTCAAAATAAATTAGTATTTTAGAAAGTAGATTTAGAGCATTACGACTTGTGTTCTTGTCGTGTCTTCAAATTTTGAGCATAACTATGTTCAATGTCTATTTCAAGATCAATTTTTATTTATTTTAGAAAAAAATGGCCACTTAAGACCCCCTTTTGGTTCCCCATTTCCATACACATGCCCACAATCATGAGAACTTATAATATTCAATTAAACTCGTACACTAAAAAACACAAATAAAAATTGATTGGATTGAAGAAAATGCAAATATAAAGGATTATGAATTAATTATAAAGAAGTACATAAAAAGTTGCGATACTTATTTAATAAAATATACACTACAAAGCTTGCATTACTTGTTAGATTTACTGAAATCATAAGATAATGAAACTTTGAAATCAAAAACTTAGTGAACAACGATATTATCAACAAGTAAGAAGAATATGAAGATGAATTTTCTTGTATTTTTCCAAAGTAACCCTAAATATAATAGTGATGAATAAAAAAATTGCTTTCTAATTCATCCAAATATAATGAACATATGATTTTAGACAACAATTATGCAGCTTGTGGAGTGAAGGCAATGCTTTTGTCTTGAAAAGATATTAAAGACGCATATGTTTTGTGAGCTCCTACTCCAACAACTCATGTAACCTAATATAAGCAAAGTAGTGAGACTAAATCTAAGGTACATACATATTTATTAGGGAAGGATTTGTAAGGTGTACTAAGGTGGTTATTTCCCCTTCAACCACTCTCATTTCTCATTCAAAAAAAGAAACAAAGGTATTGGGTGCTCGTCCTTCTTGGCAAGTGATTGTCCCATGAATATGATGTATTCATAGGCTTAATCTTGGAGGGAAATTTATTTGGGAAGAGGTAAAATTTTTAAAATGGGAATTGATTTTTAAATTTACTTGTTTATGACCAATTATTTCTACACTACATACATGGATTATAAATACATGACTTTACAAACTCAAGGATTCTATATACATCTATCCTAGGACTCAGTGATTTTTTGTTCTAGTATGTGAAACAAATGAATATATATATTTAATATTGGAAAAGGGCCCAAACATATGCTATTGGTTAAGCCATGGTAACCCACATTTAATCCAACAATAAAATACTTTTGTTATGTAATTTGGGTACAATTATCGTACATTTTGCTTTAGCTCTAGGTTGGATATTTTGTGAACCTTTTGGATTCAACATATACGTGGATTCAAGTGGAAATAAATATCTCAAAAGGTCTAATAGATGAAATATGGCTCTAGGTAGAAGACAAAGTGTGTGAAAATAGGCCCTCGATTATGAAAGAATAGCTTGCAAATGTATACAATGCTCCAAGGTTGGTCATGTGACTATAGATTTCTCTTGGGAAAACCAAAAAATATTAAATTAGCAACATAGTGGAAGGTTGCATGATTTTCTCATTTATATGTAAAAAAGTATGAATATTCACATTAAGGAAGAAAATATATCCCATGCAAATGTTTCTCTTAAAGAGAGCATGGTTGAAATAAATTTGCAAAAAATACATGTAGAGAGCGTTGTTGAAATAAATTTACAAAAAATACATGTACATTCAAATGTTGCTAAGGATATTCCTCCTTCCACTCTAAGATATGTAGATATAGTTTATTCCTCTCTAATGGTCAATGATATTGAGGACTTTTGTTAAAAAAAACTTTTTTTGGCCTAAAACAACCATACAAATTCATCAAACTATGAGAAAGATATTATTGATTTGACTCTCAAAAAATAAGAAAATAAAAATAAAAATTATTGTATGGATAAAATGACACAAAATTCTCATAGGAAAAATGAAAAAGCCTAATGATTGGGTTTTTTACTAATATAATTTAATTGGATCTTTGGTAAATCTATTTGACTTCTAGTATTAGTATAATTTTAATCTTGTACTATGATGTGTTGGTTCTCCACTATTATACCCATATCATGGTTGTTTAAGCAAGTTTAGTAAGTCTAATGTAGTATCTTTCGCTATGTTGCTAGGTTGAGCCTAACTTGTAAATTGAACACCAATACTTTTATTTAAAATACAAATCAACAAGTAGGCGTGAATATAACTATTATAGATCTAAGTGTAAATGAAATTTATTTATAAGGATCAAAATCTTTGCATGAGAAATAAAATAAATGCTTACTACAACCTCTAATCAAAGAACAACCTAATTACATGCAATTCAAACATTATTATATATAATTTATAAATACTAAATCTAACTAGGGATATCTTAAGTTAGAATCCCAATAAATATTACTACAAAATATGAATAGACTTTATAGAAGGATCTTATCTCTCATGATAAGAGATCCAAAAGTACACCTCTTAAATAGAGACTGCTCAAAAACTACATAAGCCAAAATTAGAAGTAATAGAAATTAGCTACTTAATAGCCACATTATAATTTCCTACCAATTTCTAGATGCTCTAAATAAACTGATTAGCTCTAGAAAAACTTGGTACCAACACCAAAGCTAACTAAATAATTTGTGTGTGAACCCAAGCCTAAGTACCTGCAAAACAACATGATTAAACAAGTTAAACAAGGAAATGCAAGCCTAAACATGGATTCCCCATGAGATTCATTAACATAACTCAAATTAGGAAGAAAATGATGAAAAACACAATGAAATCACAAAAACAAGATTGAATCCTAATTAAGCAAGCAAACTCTTAATCCCATGGGGGAATTGGTGCCAATTTGATGTGAAAATTGGCCCTTTCCCAATCCCTAAGATGCAAGTTTGATGATTGTTGAAGAGTGTTGATCCACTTTGATGATGAAGTTGAGAGCTCCAAGCCAAAAATCTGCAATAACCTAGCCAAGAACTCAAATCATGGATGAAAATGGCTAAGTATTTTAGCATGGTAACTTTGCTTGGAATGTGGATGATCAAATGAGGAGAGGAGCTCTTCATTTATAGGATTTCAAGATGGATGAATGCCCAAATTTGAGCAATGTGGGACTAACTTTCATCCAAGGATATGATGCCACTTGTCAAGCTATGAATGGATGATGGTTGTGCAAGATTTGGGGTTTGTGCCAATAAATGCATAAATTTGAAATTCAAATTTGTTGAAATGACATGTAAGAGGGAAGGGAAAATGCAATAAATGCCACTTGGCTCAAGACAAAGGACATGTAAGATGAAGTTATTGCATTGTTGGATGTACATGTTGACTTGGAATTTTTGAATTTGAATTGAGAGAATATTCCAAAAAGATGCCATGTGAGGAAAATAGGGATTTAATAAATGAATTAAATCTATTTTCATGTGCAACTTGCATTATCTAGAGGATGTGACATGAGATTAGATTAAATTAATCAAGGGTTAATTAATTTAATAGGAGATTTGATGATGTGACTTATTTGACTTAGATTTATGGATTTATTTAAATAGGATAAGAGAGGAATATGATAAGAGGCTAATTAAATAAAGATTTTGATTTATTTAATTAAAAGGGATGGTGTTAGATTAAATCAAATAAGGTTTTAATTTATTTAATTTAATGGACAAACTTTAGGGATTTAATCAAATAAATTGATTATTTAATTAAATTGGGATAATTAAATCAGATGGATTGATTTAATTAACAAGAGAAAGTGACTTAATTAGACAAGGTGATTTATTTAATTAAGAGACAAATATTGATGAATTTAATTAGATAAGGGAATTTGATTAAACGGTTAGACCGAGGGATGATTTAGGAAGAAACGATGTTAGTAAGTCAGGATTAGATGCATGATGTCAATCAGTATATTTTCGATGTCTACAATTTGTATCCAAAAAATTAATGCAACCTATAAAAGAAATATCTCTAATTCTATTGGTTTATTTTTTATTTTTTAAAGGTGAACAATATATTTTCCAATTCATTCATGTTGCTTACATATTAAATATTTATATATTTATTTATACTAAACTATTGAAACTCACCATATACATCATCCAAATCATATATATTGCCCTCTTCATCAAGGAAAAATAATCACAAGCTCAAAAACGAATCCTTCTACTTGAGATAATTTGATATTTTCTTAATAAAATTAGAAAAATATTCATTTGACATTCTCATAAGAAATAAATATTTCCCTTTCCATATAAAAATATTTTTTTTCTTATACAAGTGTACATGGTATTATGATGTTTGTGTTTTTCTACTACTTTCTTAGAAGAAGGATGCTTCCCCATCATACATTTTTTCATATCTATAACCCCTTGTTAAAATCCCCATATTTTGTATATTAAAGAATACAATTGACCTAGTACCATTGAGATCTACTAGTAAATATCCTCAAACCATCGTTTCATATTTCTTCCATGTACAACTAACTAATCTAATAATTTCTGATCATTAGTGGACTCAAATATTTGAGGTACGGATAATATAGAATTTGGAGAAGGTCGTAAAATACATTTTATAAACCCTTGAAGCTATTTGAGTCCAGTATTTAAGGTGTTTTTGTCTTCACCACCTTTAACGACCCTCTCTTTGATATTCCTTGTTACCAACTCTAATCTGTTAGCATTATCATAGCATGTGAAAACATTCAAATATATTTTAACTACCTATAAATAAACAAGCTTGATGTTCTCTATAGTCCTATACTTAAGAGGAATTATCTCCTCTATAATCAAATTAGTAATGACCCCCTATATTTTTCTCCATCCCAGATTGTTGCTTAGGCTACTTCTCTCTTAAATCTCCAATAAGTGTAGCAAGTTTGGAAAAAAAATGATATGAAGAGGTTTTTATTTTCTAGGTAACTAATAAATTCACCCATTTTGGATTGTATTCCCTCTCTTCTCAATTAAAGTCTCTTTTATGTGGGATGAAAAGTTAATACATATCAAATTCTTCATACATATAGAGCAGGCAATGAATTGGAAAATTGTTTGGCAAATCTTGGTTGTGAACAAGTTGAAGAAATATTGATACATGTAATAAATCAAATAAACACAAATGTAAATATGTGTAATATTCTAAAGAATGAAGGGGGCTTGTAATCGAATATTTCATCAGGTGTGCAAAGGATTATGTTCACTTTAAATGCTAATGTGTGATTTTATTGTGTAGGGAAAAGGTACGAAGTCTTAAAAATAATAATAAGGTGATAAGGCCTTTAACATGAGGTGTTAAGCTAAAATTTTGTTTAGTACAGGATGTTTTATTATGAAGGGACCATTGTAGTCTTGCATTTGTAACTCAGGAATGTTTTCTGAAGCTAAGGAATGATCAGTGGTCTTTTTTTCTCAACTCTCTCAAAGATTGGGTTTATCGTGTGGAATAATTATATGGGCTCGTATGCTATTTATATGGGTTTTTCTTCTAAGGTGTGTGTGTTCTCATATATATTGGTTTACCTTGTGTTGTTGCTAAAATGCTTGTCCTTAGTCTCATTTTGTGGTTGGAAACAACTGCATCCTTATACACATATCGAGCCTCATTCCTTCAATCTAGTATTTGTGTTCTGTGTTTTTAGGTCATTTTTCTTTTGGTGACATGGAGTATCTTCTGAGGAACTACAGGGAAAAATTTCAAGTGCGGCCATGGGAGCTACCATTTTCTAGCACCATAGAAAAGGAACAATTGCAACAAGTGTTCAAGGTGAGTTGCCCATCTCTCTGCAGTTGCAGTAAATCTGTAATTGGTGAGGAAATTATCTGTCAGCAAACTCAAGGATAATTTTTCCATCCAATTGGGTATCAATCTTTATCTCCAATTTTCTTGACTTGGTGAATGATTATCAAATGGTAGTAAGCATTGCAGTAAAGTCAGTAAATGAAGTCTTTATGGAGAATAATGTTTTTCTTCAAAGTGTGCAAGCATATGATCTTTGGAATGGTGAAGCATACTTAGGTGGACTCTTTCCAAGACACTACCTGGTTCACAACCATAAATATGTAGAGCTTCTTGAAGCATTCAAGATTTCAATTAAGCTAGACTATTCAGGGCATCTTTATAGAGCACTTGCAAAATACCATTTTGAACTGGGAGAGGATATAGTTGGTAAGTTTAAAAGAAAGTATCTTGCAATTTCCATACTTCTGACTCATGAGTGTGTGCTTGAAATTTAGCCAAAGTTCCCTCAGCAAATTCTCGATATTAACATCACAATTCATTCATAGTCAGCCAATTGTGCTAATGAAGCTGCTTGCGAAGAGGTTGGTGAAAATTCAGTACAATGCTCTACTGTTGGGGGATAAAATCTCTAAAGTCCCTTTCTACAGTTGGATATAGTAATTATGATGATATGCATATATTGTTTTATATGTATAGGAAGTAATATCTTTCTTTTTTTGTGAAAGGTTGATGACAAGAAAAAAGTTGCTTAATGTAGACTTGCAACCTTCTTTTGTTCCAAGCATGTGGGAAATCTATGTAATAGAAATTTATCCATGGCTAGCTGGGGCATAAAAGTTGAAATTAGGGAAAGAACCAGTCATATTAGATATAATGTCAAAGTTATTTGACATATTTGTAATTTAAATTTCATATATATTAATATAATATATAGGCCTATAGCCTTTTTATAAAAAAAAACAATATATCTCATGAATTGAGGAGAAGGGAAATTAGTCACATCATTTGAATTGTCATATACATCCTCCAAGAGTATATCCAAAAACTACCAAATGGTTAGACAATCAAAATATCTCCTTTTGATCTTAAATTCATTCACACATTTCACTTAATAGTCTTTGATATTTGGAAATGCATATATTTGGTTTCTAATCTCTTGCATGGTACTCTTTTAATCATATGCATGCTTATTGTAGATAGGGTAAATTCAGGGATAGTAACCATGAATCAATAATAATAACCAAAAAACTATCTAATTGAAGCTATGAAGACCCTAATCCAACAATGAAGCACAAATGACAATAGAAATTCAAATAATAAAGCAATAATACTCAATCTCTATGCCATAGTTGATTCATCTCCATTGATCTTCTCCATTTTGCTTTGTTTTTTCTCAGAATAATGTGCAATGTATTTGATAAGCTTGATGTAGTAGTAGCAAGATCTCAAGATAGCATGAATGATATGTGTGAACACAACAATTGTACTCCTTTGCATAAAGTATAATATGTGTCCTAATTAGGTCCTATTTTAGACACCCTTACATCAATCACCCCTAAAAACTACATTTATAGGCCCCTAGTGCTCATGATTTTGGACTTTAAGGCCTATTCCACTCACAAATTATACAAATCCCAAAAAGCAACAGTCAAACCACTCAAATTTTGCAAAACCCACCTCAAAAATCCCTAGTGGGACTAGTCGCCCAGGGTGGTGACTTAGTCCTTTTGAGGTGTTTTTCATTTTTGAGTGGGAAAATCACTGACCTAATTCAAATTCTTGAGGAATGTCAGCCTGTGAAGTTAAAATAATGAATAATTCGATGTTAATGCCTATAAATACATGTTTTTAGGTCATTTTTCATAACATTAACTCATTTTTACAAAGCAAATTCAAGAGTCAAGAGCCAAATATCTTTCATAAGAAGATTCATTACTCTTTCTACAACAAAGTTGAAGCTATAGGGCAGCAAGCTAGGGTTTTTGCAGGTCTTCAAGATCAATTTTTGTTCAAGATCTTACATGGAAAAGGGTTGATCATGGATGTCTATGGTGAATCATGGAGAAATCTAGGTTGAGGAGATGCAACTAGCCATCAAATCAATCCTAAATATTTGTTTTCAAAGTGATTCCATCTTTCGTTGTCTCTTTATCTTCATATTTAAGGTTTGCATGTCATTTAGATTCATTTCTAATGTGATTTATTATCTCTTAGGATGAGTCCTGCATTGTTTTAAACCCATTCATGCATCTTATTCTTACACATTAGAATAGAGTTGCATCTTATTTTTAGACTTCCTAGTCTTAGACACACTTAAGGCTAGGGTTTTATGTAGAATTTATCTCTTCCAAGGTTTAAATACCAACTAGGGGTTTGACTAAGGAACCAATTTCTACTTTATTTTGCAATTAATTTTGTAGATTCAAATTTGGGTTTTCGTCAGAGAATAGCGTTTAGATTGTGGGCTTCCATTTTCACTTTCGGATTTGTAGAAAATCCTAAGTGGACTAAGTTTCCCATAGTGACGACTTAGTCCCATTGCACTGGTTTTTCATGAATTTTTATAGTTTTAGATACCTATTTGGCAGAAATAACTTTCTGGGAAGTTTCCTTGATCTAGGACTAAGTCACCCAGCTAGGCATAAGTGTCCTAGTTGGCTCAAAAATCAATATTTCCAAAATTTCAAAGGTCTCTACAATCTCCATTATGCTCCTCATTAGTTTCTAGGTGCACAATTTCTATTTATCATCTTTATTTTGTTCTTTATTGCATTTAATTTGTCTTCCTACATATCACATTGTGTTTTCCAGCATTTTGCATTTCTTAGGTTTAGCATTAATAAATCATCTTTCTTTCAATTTATTGCATTAGGAATTCAAATTTAGATACATTACATCCCTTTTACATTAATATTGAGTGTAGATATTAGCATTTTGGGCCCATTTCTCTCCTTTTAGGTGAAATACCCTAGAAGTGTTAGAGCATGTTGGACACCCAAAATCATTGTCCACATTTTGGTGAACCTGACTTTTGAACATTTTTTCTTCTGATTTCAAGTGCATCCTAGGTTTACCTTGCATCAACATTGCATTAGGTGTTGCATTGTTTACTTTGCATCCTAGGGTTTCAAACATTGAATTAGTGAAAAACTCATTTAAGCTTGCATTTCCTTGCACAATAGTGAAAATTTGCATTTGCACTGTAAATTTGCATGGTATAGTACAAAACACATCACTATCCATTAGAAAATTCAAAAAAACTTAAAAAATTCCCCTACTAGGACTAATTTGCTACTCTGGGCGACTTAGTCCCAGTGCACACTTTTCACCTACGTTTTCAACATTATGTTTCCAGTTCCTTCAATTACTGTTTGTTTCAGTTACTTTTTTGTTTCTGTGTAGTTATTTTCTGTTGCATTCAAATCATTAGCATTAATTTCATTTGCTTTAATGGAAATTATAGATAGCATTAGATTTTTATAATGTTCATTTTCAGCATTAGTTCCTAGTTCATTTAGATCAGATTCATCAGTAAAAACTAAACAAAAACCTCACAACATCAAATGAACCAATAAAAACAATGCTTCACTTTAGAACGACTATATCATCCAAACCTTTTAGTAGTGATGACTTGGAGAAGTTAAATAAATCTCTATAGGGATTCTTCTCTATGAGTTCATCCACTAAGGCTTGTGATGACAAACCCAAACCATCCTATGGTAACTTATCTCCTAGACCTTTTAGTAGTGACAAATTTGATATGTTAGATGAATCTCTTAAGGACTTCATCTCACCAATGCCATCCAATAAGGTTTGTTGTGAGCAACCTAAAACAAAAGATGTTAATGTCATTCAACCTCAACTTATCCTTTCCCCACCTTCACATAAACCTCCACTTTCACCTAAACCCGAGTTTACCATTTATCCACCTCAGCATGATGTTGTTGCACATACACATTACACTAGAAATAATCCACAACCACCGCAACCAACCCCAACTTCCTTACCTTTTCCCAATTCTATACTTCCTAGGGCTCCTTGATTAAGAGAGTATGATCTTGTTGAGCAACTTAAGAGAACCCCCACAAAGATATCTCTTTGGGATCTTCTTCAAAATTCCCCAAATTATCATTCAATGCTCCAAACAACATTGCAACAAATAGTGGTTCCTCCTAATACAAACACAAATGATGTGGCAACTCTTATAAAAGGAATGAATGCAGCTAATGTAGACATTACCTTTTATCAATATGAGCTCCCTCCGTTAGAATTAAGGAAACAAAATGAGGCCTTTATGTTCATTTCTCAATACACTATAATAGGATTCAAAAGAACCCTTGTTGACAATGGCTCTACCCTTAATGTGTGCAGTGTAAAGCTCCTAGGTCGATTACATGTGGATAAATCACAAATCAAACCTAATTCCTTATCTATTAGAGGATTTTACAATACTACAAAGCAACCACTCACTATAATCACTTTATCCATCACAGTCGAGGTAGTTACCTTGAAAACTCCTATTCATGTCATGCCCTATGATCTTGCATATAATCTTCTTTTGGGATGACCATGGATTCATGAGATGCATGCGGTACCTTCGACCCTTCATCGAATAATGAAATATGTTTATAACAACAAAGTTTATCAAGTTGAAATAGACCTTGAGCCTAAAAGTTGCTTACAACTTGAAAAATGAACAAGTCTTTTGAACACTTTAATTCCAACATCTCACATTGAACCCCTTGAGATCAATAAACAATATGAGGAACTTGTGTCTAAATTGCTAGATGATGATTGGGGTACACTAGAGTTCACACCTTCATTCATGGATAAATATAATCACACAAAAAGAGGATGAAAAACAAGAACAACCAATTATTATGTCAATGTAGAATTCAAAAGCATCCACCCTAGCATCTACCTCATCTCCTGTGGAAGAAAATACAACGTATACAACAAATTTTGATGAGATAGATTATCAACACCCACCCAATCCAAAGGAAATGGAAAGACTTTATGGACGAGGGTATGAGCTTATGAAACAATTGGGATATAATGGTAAAGGATGTGGGAAACATGAACAAGGCATTTGTGTCCCTATCAAATCTAATGCACAAGATAGGTTTGGGATATTCCTTTTCTAATAAAATAAAAGCAACTCAACGACCATCGCTCAATATAAACACCGTCACATTTAAACGAAGAATCAATCTTATGCTAAAGCATCCTAAATTTCTTGATATGGATTCACCACCATCATGGGAATATGTTGAAAGTGATGATGCATTGAAACAAATGTTAGATGTTTATGATAAACCATCTTCTTCCAAGACAAAAGTTACTTGCACTATAATAAGTACCATGCAAAAAGATATTGATATTAATGAGACAAACATGAGCATGGAATCATGTGATCCTGAAATCCCTAAGTCTAATGCACTCCCTTTAGGAGATACAATTAATATGCCAATGGACATAGATGATAAAGAAAAGGTTATTAAGATTGGGAAGTGCCTTGATGATGAAGAACAAGAGGATACTACAATCTTGCTCCATGATTTTCCTAAAATTTTTGCTTGGAAATATTTATATATGCTAGGAATAGACCCAAAGATAGTAACACAACATTTTTCTTGCTAAAAAATGCTAAGCTTGTTTGAAAAATATTATGAAAAATGAATCCTAAGATATCCCAAATCCTTAACAAGAAAAGACAATGTGAATTTCCTTCGACAAATCTTCAAACGAATGCGTCAATACAACATGTGATTAAATCTAAAAAAGTGTCTTTGGAGTAGATAGTGGAAAACTTTTAGTGTTTATCATATCTCAGAGAGGCATTGAGGTGGATACAAAGAAGATTGATGTTATCATAAACATGCCACCTCCTAGGAACATTTCTCAATTACACACATTACAAGGAACAATTCAAGTCATTCTTCATTTTGCCACCTCCTTAGTTGATCACACACTACCTTTCACACATCTCGTCAAGAAGGATGTGCATTTGATTGGAATGAGGATTGTAAATAGGCCTTTGAGAGTTTGAACGAATACCTTGCAACTCCACCCATTTTACAACTTGCTACGCCAAACAAACCATTCATCCTTTACATAGCCGCATTAGCTCATGCTCTTACAACATTGTTGGCTCAACAAAATGACAATGGAAAATAAAATCTTGTTTATTAAGTTAGTTAAACTTTAGTCGATTATGAAACATGATACACCTCAATCAAAAAACAATGTTTGGCTCTTGTATTTGCTACTAGTAAGTTGTGACATTATTTAATAAATGCAGAAATACAAGTCATGAAAAAATTCGATCCTTTCAAACATATTTTTAGTAAAACAAACTTATCAGGATGTCTAGCTAAATGGATAATTTTGTTGATTGAGTTTGACCTTAAGTTTGTTTCACAAAAGAAAATTAAAGGCCAAGCCTTGACTGACCACTTAGTTGATGCCCCTTCTTCTCTAGTATTACCTAACAATGACTCTTTTCCTAATGATAGTGTGTTAACAATAGAAGTTTCTACATGGGAATTATACTTTGATGGATCCAAGTGTAGAATAGGCTCCGATGTTGGAGTGATACTAGTTCTACCCAAAGGAAAGCCTATTCCCTTATCATATTGCTTAAATTTCCTATGTACAAATAACACAACTGAGTATGAAGCACTAATTGTTGGGTTACGTGCCACTTTAATCATGGGTGTCAAAGATATCAAGATCTTTGGGGAGTCACAATTAGTAATTAAACAAATAAATGGAACATATCAAGCCAAACATGACAAATTGTCCAAATATAAGGATCTTATCATGCACTTGTTAGAGAAGTTTAAGACATTTAGCATTAATAACATCCCACAAAAAGAAAATCGGCTTGTGGATGCAATGGAAAGTGCAGCCTGTCTTCTATCCCCTCAAGATCCTTCCAAAAATTTCACATTCACTATTCACCCTATTATGAAACCTTTGATCGACAAGAAAATGGAAGAGGTTTTAACAACAAGCGAGGAAAACTTGAGTGAATGGTATGATGCCATATTCAACTATTTGAAAAGTGGTACCTTTCCCGAGCCAGCAACCAAAAACCTCTATGCTCGTTTATGAAAGCTTGCATCTAAATATGTCATCCTCCCAAATGTGCTAAATTGAAGGTCATTCAATGGTATCTTACTTGGATGCTTAAACAAATATGAGATACCTTTAGCACTTCACCAAGCCCATAAAGGTGCATGTGGTGGACATTTTGGAGGGAAAACTTTGGTTCAAAAACTCATCCGTATTGGGTATTATTGGCACAACATGGAACATGATTGATTTGATTATGTTTGAAAATGTCATAAATTTCAAGAACATAGCAATCTGCATCACACTCCTGCTAGTGAAATTCAAACTCAACTTCCAATATAGCCCTTTGCAGTTTGGGGATTGGACATTATAGGAAAAAATTCACCTTCTTCTTATGTTGGATATATGTTTATCATCACTGCAACTGATTATTTTAAAAAATGGGTCGAGGTCATCCTAGAACACATTATTGATTGCTTTGGACTCCCTTCTGCATTAGTTTATGAAAATGGTACACCATTTAAGAATAATGAAGTGAAGAAAATTTTGGAGACCTTTAATATCCATCATCATTTTTTGACACCTTATTACCTGCAATATAATGGTCAAGTTGAATCAACTAATAAATTTCTTGAACAAATTTTGAAGAAAATTGTTAACAAAAATCATAGGGATTGGCATACACAATTACACTATGTGCTTTGGGCTTATCGTACAAGTGTCCGATCTTCCACATGGACCACACCTTATAATTTGATCTATGGTAGTGAAGCAATAATGCCCTTAGAGTTAGAAATCCCTACACTAAGAGTTGCTCTTCAAGGACTTGTTGACAATACACATTATCAAAAACAACAATTACATCAACTTGAGATGCTCGATGAACAACGTATTAATGCTCTTGAACATCTTCAAGCTTATTACAAAAGGAAACATAATCAATACAACCTTAATGTTATCCCTCACTCATTCTACAAGGGTGACTTAGTTTTATCGGCTAATCAGCACAATGCCAATGTCAACCCAAATGAATGTGACAAATTCAGTTCTAATTGGTTAGGACCTTACATCGTTGACAAAACTTTTGGGTATAGTGTGTACATATTAACTGAACTAGATGGAACACCCCTTAAAGAACCTATCAATGTCATGCATTTGCATTGGTATTATGTATAATCCCTTTGAATAGTATGAATGATAAAGTAGTGTTGTTAAAGCTATTGGGTTATATCCTATATGCTTTCACATTGCTTCATTCTTGACAAATAAATCCTGCATATGTCTTGAGCACTAAAGTGATTATCTAATTCATTCTTATAATTACTTTAGGTTTCATACTATTCAAATTTCATCTTGTGTGTTATGATAAGTTAGATCATTAATACATTTA
Source organism: Sequoia sempervirens (assembly GCA_007258455.2). NCBI lineage: Eukaryota > Viridiplantae > Streptophyta > Pinopsida > Cupressales > Cupressaceae > Sequoia > Sequoia sempervirens. The sequence continues at coordinate 693,405 of VDFB02265990.1, forward strand.
ATTTAGCATAACATACTTAACCATCATGTTGTATCTAAAAGAAACTGCAATAATTTTTAATTAGATCACATAAGATTTGTTAAATCATGAAGCTATTAATTAAATAATCTTATAAAGGTTAATTAATTAATCACATTACCATTTAACATTCAAACACATTAAGAAAAATCATAAAACATCAAATGCTCATATATATATCCAAATTTTTATGTACATATCCTCATAATATACAAGATCACTGAGATCTATGGGAACTAGATGCCTCGGGCTCTAGTGCCCATGATTTGGTGGTAGGACGTTGGGAGACGGTCATATGAGATCATGAAAACAATTTTCCAACCCTGAGTAAAAACTTTAGGCCCTATATCTGTCCAAGGGCCACCCAATGCTCCCCTACTATCTACTCCCTCTTTGTCTGTAGTTGTGATACCTTTGCTTGCAATCTCTCCACCTCTATTGGAGTCTGGGATGACTATCCTACGGTCTCGGCTTGGTGGAATTGTAACCTCACACTCTCATATGCTACCCGTAGCCTCACGAATGGTCTAAGTGACTCTGGATCCTCCTCTATGATGGTGGGGGCATGTAATTCGAGTCCATATCCTCCTCATCAATGGATGCATGCACTATCTCTACAGTTGCCTGATAGTAGAGCTCTTGCCAGTCTCTCATCACTCTTGCAAGCTAGAAATAATACACAATTAGTACACATCATCATAATATATATATAAAGAGCATAAGCACTAACATACATGCATAAAATCAAATATTCTCACCTATATCTCTAGTAAGCTATGCAATCTCAATATCATCCTATGCAGGGGGCATAGAAGATGTGCTAGCCTCTCCTTGACTATGAGTACTGGTGCCTGCTGCAATTGTTGCTCATGATCTCGTGATACAGATGGGAGAGGGATCTCCCCACTAGTGTCGATCCTCAACTACCACCTCATCACTCTCACTTAGGGATGGCTCCTCCTCCTCATCCTCCTCCTTGCACTCCTCCTCCTCCTCCTCATCTCCCCCCTGGCCATCATAATCTGAATCTGCATGCTCATCATACTCATCATCAATAACATCAATGAATATATCTGCAGCCCTGTAGTGTATCTCCTCGGCCCTATCCTCTCTGTCATTTCCCTCATCTGATAGTGGATTTGCATCTCTCACTGGCTCGTCCATCATATATACCAGTGTTGGTCATGTCACTATCCACCACTCATAATCCCCTATGGTACCAACATCATCTGCATCAGATACTGTCGGCTGGTCGTGATCAAAGAAGTCAGAATCACTCTTAGCTACATGATCTAGAGTGAGTTACACTATATCACCCAGCCTCTAGGTGCTTTGCACTAACCTTCTGAAAGAGGGTCGTGCTTGGGGTGGTACCTGAACCTGTCCAAATTGCTGCATGAATCGATCATAGTAGAATGGTCATACTATGTGGTCATGTTGGCCAACCAAGAATCTATCTAGTTGCATCCTCCTCATCTGTCTAGTATGATCTGGATACTATAGCGTCAGCTGATAAGGTCTTCAAAGAATATCATGCTCCCCCATTCGGTCAAATCATACTCTCCAAAAATGCAAATCACCATACTTCCATAGTAGTCATAGAGGATAACCAAAAGCCTGAGGATAACCTAATACTATAGCACATGAGTAGCTGAATGGTCTGGTACACGAAATATTCTCCAAGTGCCACACCTATAGAAGCATGCAATGCACCATACTGTCTACCTTATGGAATACAAAACACCCAAGATCATAATATAGATGTGCCAAGATACACCAACCCCAATCGTACACTTTGCAATGCTCTGCCATCCCTCGAATCAAGTGGACTAGTCTTCCCTCAAGGTGTGCCACCCACCCGTCAAGGATGAGAACTAGTGCTATAATATGCATCATAATCCTCCTAACCACTGGTGCTCATGAATATAATAACATCAGTAGATCAATCTGCCCTCTCACCCATGCATCATGTACTAGACCATCCAAATAGTACTATAAATCAGCCTTTTTCTCATGGAAGGTGCAGTCCCTTTGAAAATGTACTTGCTCTCCATGAATCAAAACATGGATAATACAGTGTACATCCTCCAAAGTGATCATCATCTCTCCTATCGGTAGATGGAATGTGCATGTATCTGCGTCCTAGTGCTCACTGAGAACCATCAACATAGCATTGTGGTACCTCATGGGAGACATGAGGTACGCCCAATAGATGCCTATGGCATGAAGGTGCTTTGTCTCCTCTACTGAAATTGTTGGGGACAGATTTATCAAGAAGCTCAATTGTCCCCCCCTAGTCGTTGTCGTGATCGGGTGGGTACCTATCAAAATCACACAAATATGCTCTAAAATTCATCTAATATCTTCAACTTTGACATTATTCACCATGCAAGTGTACTAAAGTTCATTTAGTGTGCTTTCCTAAAGGCCCTAGATGCTTTAGAACCCTTTTGGGACACTTCGCAAAGAAATGGGACACTTTGTGAAGAAACTGGACACTTTGCGAACAAAAGGGACACTTTGGAAAGAAATGGGACACTTCACGAAAAAAGGTGACACTTTGCAATTTTTTTTTCCAAGATCCTAAATTAACCTAGATATGCATAAAAATCATTAAATAATTGCATAAACACATAGCACAACTAGTATAATTGACTCACCTCATGATGACGCTCTTTGTGTGCCACCTATTCTCGGAGAATGTCCAATCGCGCAAGCCTATAATCTTGTTTGCTTGGCATATTTCTGTCTCACTCATCACTCTCACACTGCAAGAAGGTAAAATGAAATAGTAAGTGACAAAATACTTCAATTTCACCTCTTTTAACTCTTTTCATTCCTTTTAACCTTATGCATTAAATAAGGGTTTTTCCTATCTTAAGGGTTAATAAAGTACTTTTTATTCAAAACACCATAACGGCAGCTAGGGAACTCCATTTTCGACACCGTTTGATGCGTTGGAATCATGATTCTGCCCCTGACATCATCAGTTGTCTACCGTTATGTGAAATGGCACTTGGAAATGTCCTACAGTATGATGTTCCTTATTTGATGACGCTGAATTGCTACCTTGATTTCACCTTCATAAAGGAGGAAAAATCAAGGGGGGCATACATCTACCCTCAAATTTGATTTCTAGAAGTTAGGAAAAAGGATTTCTGGATAACTAAAGAATTCATGTTGTAGGATGCAATTCCTAATGTTGTGGTTTTGTAGATAACTACATTGGGGGCTCCATTCTTCCGTCTTATGAACAAGTATCCTTTTATGAAGTAAAGTGCACTGTTTAGAGTCCTTTAGCTTACATATGCACATAGAGTCATATGTGTACTAAAGTGGGGGCTAACTATGGACACAAAAATTGTACTCCTTTACAGAAAGTATAATTTGTGGCCTAATTAGGTCCTATTTTAGACACCCTCACATCAATCACCCCTTAAAAACTACATTTATAGGCCCCTAATGCTCATGATTTTGGACTTTAAGGCCTATTCCACTCACAAATTATACAAATCCCGACAAGCAACAATCAAACCACTCAAATTTTACAAAACCCACCTCAAAAATCCCTAGTGGGACTAAGTCGCCTAGGGTGACGACTTAGTCCCTTTTGAGGTGTTTTTTTCATTTTTGAGTAGGAAAATTACTGACCTAATTCAAATTCTTGAGGAATGTTAGCCTGTGAAGTTAAAATAATGAATAATTCAGTGTTAATACCTATAAATACATGTTTTTGGTCATTTTTCATAACATCAAGTCATTTTTACAAAGTAAATTCAAGAGTCAAGAGCCAAATATCTTTCATGAGAAGATTCATTACTCTTTCTTTAACAAAGTTGAAGCTTTAGGGTAGCAAGCTAGGGTTTTTGCAGGCCTTCAAGCTCACTTTTTATTCAAGATCTTACATGGAAAAGGGTTGATCATGGATTCCTATGGTGAATCATGGAGAAATCTAGGTTGAGGAGATGCAACTAGCCATTAAATCAAGCCTAAAGACTATTGTGCATGTTTTGCACACATGCCACCCCATAGGAAGGGACCCCCTCTTTTTTGCTCCTGACAGGTCATTATTGCTCTTGACGAGTTGTTTTGCTCCCATCTTGCTTTGTGGGCCCCTATTCCCATGCTTAAGTTGACCACATGCCTTAAAATGATCAAGCCCCCTTGGCTGGGTTCACCTATCTGAATTTCGCTAAGTCTCTTTCCTTTATGGAACTTAGCCTATTGGTTTCCCTTAGTTTTTTCCCTTGGTGTCTATCAAGTCTCATTTCAAGTTGCCTCATGTGGGTTGCCGCTCGTGTTTCACTGCTAAGTAGTGATTAACACCCAATTTTTACTTGCATGGTGGGCTCCACACTTAGTTTCTCCATCCAAGCCTTGACCAAGCATCCAAACAAGCGTGGGTTTCTGCATCTCACCTAACCTAGGTCTACCATACCAAGAAATCAATGCATGCCATTAATAGCAATTGGCCTATAAATGTTGCTCCCTACCCTTCATTTTTTCTATTTTTGCCTTGCTCCTACTAACTTGGTCCCTACTCGCTTTCTTTGTTTTTTCCTTCATTTTTTGACTTTGGGGACAAGTTACCTATGAATTCAAGATGCTTGTCTAATGCTTAAGTGAACTGTTAAGGTTTCATTGAGTTTCAGGAAGTTACGAAAATTTCTTTGCAGGTCATCGTTCCTCTGTTGCCATTTGCGGGAATTTCTTTGTGGGTCGTTGTCCCTTTTTCGCCATTCACAAGAATCTCTTTGTGGGTCGACATCCCTCCATTGTAATCCGTGGTAATTTATTTGTGGGCTGCCATCCCTCCGTCGCTGTCCATAGGAATTTCTTTGCGGGCTGTCATACCTTCATCACCGTCCATAAGAATTTCTTTGTGGGTCATCATCCCTCTGTCACCATCCATGAGAATTTCTTTGTGGGTCGTCTTCCCTCCATCACCGTCCATGGGAGTTTCTTTGTAGGTCACCATTTGTGGGTTTCCGTGTGCTCAATGTTGTTTTTAAGGAAACAGACCCTCCAACTTCCGCATTCTAGATTTCTACATTTTTTGAAAAGGGCCAAATCATTAAGGAATAGCTCTAGGCACCCTTCTAATGCATCTTCCATGTGCTTAATTTGGAAAAAATCAAAATTGCTAAGGGTTGTGGCTTTGCAGACTGTCACCTACAAACTGTCATCCCTCCAACACCATTCCTAATGGAAAACATACGATGGAATCCTAGTAGCTCCCTCCCACATCTCCTAAATTAGTCAAACTTTCGCATGTAACCCTTAATGTCTGAGGCACCTACAGGTCCCGTAGTGCCGACTTCCACCTGTGGGTCACCATGCTCTAAATTTTGTTGCTTAACAATAGAGACTCCAAATGTCCTCCAACCTTCCTACACCTGCATGCCTTAGACCCACAAATGCATCAAGCTTAACCCCGTAACTTCAAGTGCCTTACAATTTATTTTTGCATGTGCCAAAGTGCCTCACATGGAATTTGATCACTAAGTTCACCATGTGGAAATTTTGCTGCGGGCGACTGCTTGCGGGTCTCCATGGCCTTGGCACTGTCCTACTCCTAGCTACTCCGAATGATTTCTGGGCTAGGGGAAACCCACACCCCTAAACTTGCATTTATGTTTATGGTCCAAATGAGCTCTAAATGTGGAACAATGATGAATATTATGATCTTTTAATGATGCATGGATAGATCTAACAATGAGTTTGCAGGATTTGACTAACATAATTTGCCTTGATTTACGTATGAAAGCACTTACTACACCTCTTGTGTGTAGGATTCATGGAACCATGCTAAAGGCGTAGATTTTGTTGTGCTTTAAGGGTGATTGCGATCACAAAAGGAGCCACTTATCTAAATATTGATGTCAAGGGGAGTTCTACCTAATTGAATAAGCTCGCTTAAGGATCTGTGTTAGGCAATACCAAATTGAGAAATGCTTTGAAACAAGGAGCATGAAGGAGTTGTTTTATTTTCCACCAAATGATGATGGTGATTGTTAGGAGTTGTCTACCAAAATCAAGAGCAACATATTTTCTTGTTAGTGGCACAAATCTGGAAGAAGATTCATTTGATTCGCTAAAAGAATGTTGCAAACACATCAGACAAAGGGCAACCTTTAGTAGTTTTAGCTACAACAGGGATGACAATCACTACAGGAAAAAAATACTACAGTTCCAGGGTCACTAGAAGACAAAATAGGCTACAAGACATAATAGGGAAGAGGACAAAATAGTCTATTTTAAAATGGTGAAATATTGGGGTTAGGTGAAACCCTAACTTGTACTGAATCTAAGCCACTCATTGTAATTAAATCCTAGCCTTTCATTTGGGCTTTGGAAAACTATAAATAGGGGCTTGATCCTCATTTGTAGTTGTTGGTGAATTGTTGTAAGAGGCATTTTTCAGAAATTAAAGGAAACATTCCATTTTTATGGGTGTTTTCTTTAAACTTGCTCATTGTGCATGCATGATTCAACTCCCATGTTAGTGTTAGCTTGTAGTTTCTTGGATGTCTTTAATGGTGGTTGTTGTTATAGTATTTGATGGACTTATAGCCCATAATTTTGGCACTTTTTGATGACAAACTGTTGTGTAAAGTTAGCCTAGGCTTGTTTATTTTATTTTTGCAACTTAGTTCAATTGTATGTTCATGAAGTGAATGCACAATCTGAAAATATGTAGACCTTAGAAGATTGCACTGGTTTTGTGTAGCTATAGGTTCTCTTGGTCAAGAAAAACTTGGTTTCATGGGAACCTGTCTATTGTAGCATCCTCCATTGTTACTACTCATTCATAGATTAGATTTAGAACAACTCTCTTAACCCTTTCTCCTTTTGATATTTCTTTTAGTCCTTGTTAGAGTAGGATTCAAAGCATCACAACAAAGGAAAATTTGATGAACATGGCAAGTTCAGCCTTGCTATTTTGAGTGGACAACCATTGTTTAGTCATTTCCAACATCCTTGAAAATCCATTTGCAGACCCAACTTCCCATGCTTTGTAAACCATAAAGGCCACCTTATGATTACCAACAAATCACATCAACCAACTGAACCATTCCAAGCATTGTCATGAACTGACACCTAAGAGACCTTGGGGCAGTAATCTGGAACTTGTTTGTAGATTTCTACCTTTCAAGAGAGGTAGCATACTTGTTTCTTGCCTATGTTGAGAAGGTGCAAAAACACCCATCAACAAAGACTTGTTTTCAAAGTGATTCCATCTTCCATTTTATGTCTATCTTCATATTTAAGGTTTGCATGTCATTTAGATTCATTTCTAATGTGATTTATTATCTCTTAGGATTAGTCTTATATTTTTTTAAACTCATTCATGCATCTTATTCTTACACATTAGAATAGGGTTGCATCTTATTTTTAGACTTCCTAGTATTAGACACACTTAAGGCTAGGGTTTTATGCAAATTTTATCACTTCCAAGGTTTAAATATCAAGTAAGGTTTGACTACAGAAAACCCCCCATTAGAAACCAATTTCTACTTTGTTTTGTAGGTAATTTTGCATATTCAAATTTGGGTTTCCGTTAGAGAATAGAGTGCAGACTATGGGATTTTGTTTCCACTTTCGGATTTATAGAAAATCCTAAGTGGACTAAGTCACCCATAGTGGCAACTTAGTCCCATTGCATTGGTTTTTCAGGAATTTTTACAATTTTAGATACCCATTTGGCAGAAACAACTTTCTGGGCAGTTTCCCTGATTTGGGACTAAGTCGCCTAGCTTGGCATAAGTGTCCCAGTTGGCTCAAAAATCAATATTTCTAGAATTTTAGAGGTCTCTGCAATCTCCATTCTGCTCCTCATTAGTTTCCTGACAATTTTTGTTTATCATCTTTATTTTGTTCTTTATTGTGTTTAATTTGTCTTCTTGCATGTCACAATGTGTTTTCTAGCACTTTGCATTTCTTAGGTTTTACATTGATAGTCATATGTCTTTTTTAGTTTGTTGCATCTAGACATCATATTTAGGCATATTGCATCCATCATCACATCAATATTTGAATGTTTACATTGCATTTTGGCCCCATTCTTTGTCCTTTTAGGTGAAAAACCCTAGAAGGACCATAAAGCATTCGGGTGCCAAAATCTTTGTTTACAATATGAATAGAATTTTTTTAAAGATTGTGGTTAACCTCAAAATGAATTGAAGGCTTGCTTTTATAGAAATCCAAATTCAAATGAAGGGCTAGGATCAAGTGATGAGATATGGTGATTAATGGATGAGGTTAATTGAGACAAGGATAGATAAGGATGGAACAAAACTTGAGGAATTAGCTAAGATTTAGGACTTGACTAAGAATAAATTCAAATTAAATAATGACAATTATTTAATTTAAAGGAGGGAAAATGAAAAATTAAATAACTAAAAATAATTATTTAATTATGGAGAAAAGAAAGTGATAAATAATTGAATAAATAAGATTTATTTAATTATGGAGAGAAAAGGCTAATGAATAATTAAATAATTAAAATAATTATTTAATTATAGAGGAAAATAGAAATAAATTTATTTAATTAAGGATAGAAAAAGATAATTAGGTACATAATTTAAATAAAATTGATATTTATTTAAATTAATCAAAAGAAGAACAAGGATAAAATGAATTAATTAAATAATTAAAAATTATTTAATTCATAGAAGAAAATGACATTGGAAATAATTCAATAATTAAAATTATTTAATTATGCAAGGAAAGAAGGAAAAATAATGACAAATTGTTGCTTGCAGGCTTGAGACATTTTTCAGTGTCTACATTTTTCCCCTCTTTGACATAATGTGATTTCAAGCATTGTGTCATAGAATAACTCTAGAAATTCAGCTCAGGATATGCCCCAATGGATGTAGGATAGGATAATGCCCTCTTGGGAAAATTGATTTTTTTTAAAAAAATTCAAAAAAAAATGGTGTTTACCGATCAACTAATTGGATAGGCACAAATGCACTGGAAATGAAAAACTAGGCTCAAAATTCGATTTAGGGATGAATGGATGGGATGTTAGTATGAAAGAAAAAGAGTGATGAGGAATGAAATGAAAGACAAAAAACAGATTAATTGGGACTTGCTATCTTGATATCTTGCTAACAAATGATCAAGATCTTATTTTATTGCATAATTATCATCATAGAACTTATTATGGAAATGGATGAAGAACACCAATATATGACATAGATCAAGGTGTGATATGTTATCCCTTGCGAAAATAGACACGTGATAGACAAGGAGTGCCATGATGTAGAATAGTAACTGCTGAACCTTGCTAAAACATGTGAGGAAATAACCACAAAGCATGTTGATCCTGACACAAGAAAGCATTAGATTTAGCTTTAGCTTGCATAAGATTTTTTGATTATGACAAATGGAATTTTGGTCACACACAAGGAACCAAGTTGCCCCAATCATATTGCCAAGACAAACCACAAAAAAAAACAAAGAGAAAAAGGTCATGATCCATCATTGCTCCTCTAAATCCTTCTTGGGACATCCTCAAGGCACATAGTAACATGACTAAAGACAAATTGATAAAAATATAAAACAAACTAGACCAACAAAGTCAATAGCCATTTAGATTGTTTGTCAATGATTGTTTATATGATTAGGTTCTGGATAATGATAGTGTCTGATTTTAGGAATGGTACACCTCATATAAAACTAATGATGGATTGAATTTGGTTTCAAGTATGCAAAAACCTATATAAGACAATTGATAGGTTGTATAGCTAAAGTTTGGTTTCAAAGATGTGGCATGTTGTATAAGACGTTTAGTCTAGTTTTTGACAATGCAACACTGTATGAGACTGTTTAATAGTTGATAAGGATTGTTTTATTGTTTGATTGTTTGATTTTTGATAGGTTGATTTTTTAGGAAATTGATCTATGATGGTTGAATTCTCATTGGATGGTTTGATCTATTGTTTCACAATTTGGATAAGCTTAGTTCTCTTGCTTGATTGTTGTTTGTGTCTACTCAAAATGTCAATCTTAGGAAGGGGAAATTTATTATGATATGATTTGGGATGGATGAAGACCTTGTTATGAAAAACCCTAAGGGACTGACCTAATGCCTCGAGGGCTCATCGATGATGGCCTTGCCTATGTAAAGCATAGAGGCAACATAGTTCGACCGACCTTGACCATGGATAGTTTATTATGAAGATGCAGATATGGATGGACTTGAAAATTTATTATGAAAAAACCTAGAGGACTAACCTAATGCCTCGGGGGCTCATCGATGATGGCCCTGCCTATGTGAAGTCATAGAGGCAATGTAGCTTGACCACTTGGACTAACATGGACTCCATTTTTGGAGTTTTTGACAATTCAATTTTTTTGGATTTAGGTGTTTTCTGATTTTTTAAAAAATTTCAATGTGTTTTTAAGTGATAAACCATGTCTAGGATTCCATATGAAACCTAAGTCCAAGAATTGACCCCAGTCAGGTATAGGACCAACTTATTATGGATTAAGAGATGGACAAACAAAAATTTATTATAGATAGATATGAAAGGATGGAGGATGCTAAGTGTCAACAATTCTCAGGCCACGAGAATGATAACTAAGGTTTTATTATGAATGGATGAGAAAAGAAAGATATTATTATGAAACAATATGAGAAAGGGATAATGGGTGAAAGTGGAAAATCAGATAGAAAAATAGTAGACGATGGTGCAAAGATCGACTACACATGACACCTTTTTTCCAGGTTTTCACCATGGTACTTATCCAAAGCACCACCGAAGTGGTTTTCATTATTGGATGATGTATTTCTCTTTACTATTTTTTTTTGTGTCACCAAGATGCCTATTTGCTAGGTTTTCATCATGGTAATGATTTTTTTGTATTTTCGATGAAATTCTCTGAAAGCTAGTGTAGACATGTAAAAATGACCTAACACATATCACATATCTTAAACTGTATTTTCCATTATCGACATCACTGTCATTATCATTATTGGATTTCATCTCACAAACATCATTAATCCCCCTTTTCACATCATTTGCATCATTAACCCTATTTTCCTCTATTAGTTGAATAATCTTTAATTATTTAATTAATTCACTATATCGTCACCTAATATAACTTCATTCCTCCTGATTAATTAAATAAACATCAATTATTTAATTATGTTACTAATATACCCTATTCATCTAAATAAATTAAATTGTTATCATTTAATAAATTAATTAAATCACTTTCCCTTCTCTAAACTTGAATAATTAAATCAATTATTCAAAATCATTCAACATAGTTAGCAAACAAATACATCTTTATTTGTTAAATTCAAAAGGTGAACTTGCGCTTTCATCTCCAATATTAATTAATTATTCAATTGATTAATTATCCTCACACTCTTTTTGATTGAGTAAATCATGACCATTGATTTCTCACTCTAATTGGTTGACTAACTCATCTATTTCCCAATCCCACTAACCACTCAACCTAATTTCTTCAATCCCCCCAATCATTCCAATCTATTTTGTCTCAATGGTTTTCACTTGTTGATTGTGATCTTTTACTATTGAATCTCGATCGTTCATTTGAAAATATGAAATCTATAAAACAAACTTCTTTCTTCTAAAAATCGATCAGAGAATCTAGAGAATTTGTGGAGAGGTTATGTCAAAATAACCATTGGAGCATTTAAGTACGCTCACATCTTTGATCACCATTAACACACTTTTGAAGCTTTTGCAACAACAAATGGAGGTTTCGTATTGATTCAAGTGATTCAACATCAATACAAATTACACTTCGCCATGGGATGGTAATGTTTTAATTAATGAATTCAATTTATGTTGTCTTTATGATTGCATTGTTTGATTGATTTCATTGTTTTATAAATTCATTTCATGAGTATGGTTGGAATTTGATCTTTGCTTTGATTTTGTTAGTTTGATTTCATTATTGTTTTTCTATGCTTATTCCCCCCTTACATTAATTAGCACACTCGGTGGGACCTAGGTCCTTAACACTAATGTTTTCATTATTTTAGCAATTACAGGTTTTGAAATGTCGATGTCTTTTGTAGGAAACACTATTGCTAATTGAAACACAGAAATACTAGAATTTTAACAGTCATTTTTATGATTTTACCACGTTCATACTAAGTTTGACCACTATTGTTGTTTTTGTCTCTATTGTATGTTTTGTATTGTAGGTTTTTGATAGAAATAAAATTTACAAGGCAACTTTCATCCTAAATAGGTCCGTGGTCATACTTTGTTTGTACCACTATCATCTAAATTTATTGCAGTCGTATGTTGCTTGTACCACTATCATCTGAATTTGTCATGGTTGTTTCAGTGAAAAAGCCGCTATCATGCTAAATAGATCCACTACTATTCTACTTTCTATCCTGCTTCAATCTGTGAAGTTTTTCTTTGTTTTTTCGACCAGCCTAACCCTAACGGTTGATTATTTTTTGTGTCGATGAGGTTTTCTAACACTGTTGGTGCAGGCCTTGCAAGATTATGGAACATTTGTCATGATAACAACTAAAATTTTGCTTGTAGAGTTGACGAATGATCCAAGGCCTTTCAATTTTAAAGCATGTTTAGAGTTAACACATTTCATTTTGGTGCTCCTAAAATCGAACAATCAAATCTCACATCTTGTTTTGGTGCTCTTAAAACTGAACAATCAAATCTCACATCTCATTTTGGTGCTCTAAAACTGAACAATCAAATCCCACATTTTATTTTAGTGCAATAAAAATGAACACAACTTGTATGTTTATGTTGGTGCATTACAACTTGGTTACAAATATTTCATGTTCAATTTGGTGCTATAAAAATGAAGTCATGTTTTTTTATTCCAATGGAATTTCTTACTTGAAGTCTCAAACATTTTGAATTTGGCGCATCTAAAAAAATGAATCGGTATCTTTTCACACTTCACTTTTGGGTTTAAAATAAAATTGCTACAAATTGTCTACTGTGTTCACCTTGTTTGGAAAACCAAGTGTGTATCCTCTCCCCTTGTGTCTTTCGATGATCCTGGGTGATGAAAAGCACTTTGGGCTTCACAATCATTTCCTTTCATCATTACCTTTAGACTGGGCTTGCCTAAGAGACACATCCCAAAAGGAGAACTCAAAGGCGACCTAAAGGAAATTTCCCTCAAGCCGCTATATAAATGGTTCTTGCAAAAGCCAAAATTTAATTGGTGTTATCCTTTTTCAGATAGTTCCATTCAAAATGGGGACATACCTTTGTGTATAAGTTCCCCTGGTAGGAATGGTTAAATCCTTAAGTGGCTTACTATGCACTCGTAAGGCATTAATCCCTTGAGCAATGACTAAAATATTTATAGTAGTTTTTCCCACCTTATTGATTGAGATATTATACTTGGTGACATGGTTCAGTAGAAGGGATGCACACCATACCTTGAAGATACTTTACTCATAATTTGAACTCCCTTGAGTTGAGACAGAAATCCCTAGATTAGCATAAGCTACTTGTAGCTTTTCGGGGAAAGGGTGATTTGGGTTATCCTTCCATTCCAAGAGGCCCCTATTTGTCCACTCTCAAAATACTTAAGTGTATACATCCATTTGGGTGTCCCTTCCCTTACTTCAAAGGAGCTTCGAAGTAGTGGGCCTAAAAGTGTCACCATTGGCCAATTGACCTTAGGGATAATATTGCTTGAAATGTTTTCAATGTTGTTACCAGTTTAAAATTGGGTTGATTTTGGCCTCTTATCATTGAAACATAATGGCCAGTTTAATCACATTTTTTAATGTACTTTATCACTTGATGAATCTTAGACAAAATTCTCAAAACATCAGATCAACCAAAAAATCAAAAACTTGAAAACTTATCCAAAAAACTGCTATCGAAAATTAGAAATTTTGGAAACAAAGTTGCTATTGTCATTTTGGCCGCTTTTGTTCTAGAATGTTGTTGCTACTATACTAAGTTTTGACCAATTCTATCCAAAATGATCACTATTGTCCTCTCGGTTTTATCATTCATAGAATAAATAGAGACCGCTATTGACATATTTGCCATAGTCATCCTAAACATAACCATATTTGTTCTAACAACATTGCCGCTACTATCCAAAAATATTAACGCAGTCAACCTAAACTTGCTTGCTATTGTTTAGATAACTACTATTTCTGACGTTGTTGCATGAAAATTACTATCCAAACATTGGTCACTACTATCTTAGAGAATTTACTACAGTTGTCCAAGTTTTTACCAGTTCTGTCAAAATTTCCACTATTGTCTTCTTTGTTTACCAATCACAAATTGAAACAGAGACCACTATTGCTCATTTTTTTTTGCAGTTGTTCTAAAAAAGAAAATGATATTGTCCTGAAATTTTTTGCTATTGTCCTAAATAGAGACCGTTATTGTCCTAATTTTTTGTGTAAATCAAAATTTATCCAAAACTAGTTAAATCCATCATTGTTTGAAACACAAATGATGAGATAGGAGCAGGAGCTGGGTGATCCCATAATAGTGGTTTACAATTTTTGGACAAACTGGACACTAAAATTATTATTTTTAACTAAATCTTCACATTCGGGCACCTATAGCGGCTAAACCGTAAGGAATTTGAAGATGGTGCAAGCTAGAGTCTCATCAAATTTTGTTTGTAGATTCTAAAAATATTTTTTTCAAAATTTTTGGAATCAAATTGCACTTCTTTTTCCATCTCCCATGAAAATTGATTTTTTTCAAAAAACAACATTTTTAAAAAGTGACACACATCGTATAACACATAAATTTTTTTCCATGAAGCATAAAATTATAATTCTTTCAAATTTAGATTTTTAACTATGATATCTAGTGCTTCCACTTGGTTAGATAGTTTTTTATTGAATATTTTTTCCTTAATCAAGTTTCAAAGTCAAATGAATTACAATTCAAACAGTGCGACCGTATAACGCGTAACTTTTTTGTATATGTCAAAATTTAATTTAATTTTTTTTGTTGGATCAAGGACTTCAATATCTGGTGCACTTATATTTTTCAATTTTTGTTTTTGATAATCTTCTATTTTTCCACATGTGAAGAACAAATAAATTCATTTTCGATGAAAAACCTATGTTTAATAAAACTTAAAAAATAAATACATAACAAAACCAAAACATATTAAAATTATATTAATTGGATAGCTTGTTCTAAGGAATACCATAATCATTTGAAATAAATTTTAAATGAATTCATTTGATCCCCCAAAAGCTAAATCAAAAGTGATTTTTTATCAGCATTTTGATAGGTGTAAAGGAGACGCATTTATAGGTATGGTTTAAAACTAGCGAGGTTCTATCCAAGGGGGTTTGATCTAAGGTGATTTGATCAAACCCTCTTCAATTGGAATCCTTAAAATGGAACTTTTAAAGGCTTAAATCATTATATTTTCTAAAAATATGTGATTTCAGCTAAAATTCGTTCCTCTCAGGAATTGTAAACCACTATTGTGACAACACTTACCTGCACCAAATCATATCAACATTTTTTCATATCCATTATCAAATAAAAACATAAACATAGTTTTAAACCACAAATCAAACACAACAACTTGGATTATCCTCTTGCTCTCATTTTCTAGGATATTAACTTCAACCTTTTCTTGCAACCTCAAGGCTAATTCAAGTAGAGTGTCAACATATCCCCTACAAATAGAGCAAAATATCAATCCAACTCTTGTACACATTGTGTCCTAAGATTAGTGTCATCTCAAAACATATACCAAAATCACTCATAATTTAGGGTCTTGAGTATCAAACATACAATCCATAACAATCCATCAACAAACTTTGACCAAAAGGTTTTTCACATATCATCTTCATACTTTATTTTAGCAAAATCTCAAAAAAACACACCATCCCATTTCAAAATTAGTGGTCACAAAATTCCCCAAGGTCTTGAATTTTTTTATGACAACAACGAGATCTCAACACAAGAAAAATATGGAAGCCAACAAGAGTAGTTCTAGTGCACCCAAGACTAATGCAGGGGCATCCCTAGTTGTAAAGCAATTCTCTATCAACCAAAAAGAGTTATTTTCTTGCATCACATTTAGTAGCAGTTTCAATAGTTAATTTTGTCTTCTACCACATTGTTGTTTCTCAACTCGTAGAGCAGGATATAGCATCTACACATCGACATCTACCACATATCCAAATTTCACATCATTTGTAGTTGTCTGTTGAAAGTTATCACTCTCAAAATTCCACTATGGTACCAATTAGAAATTTGGAACCGACTTGGTTTATATTTCCTTAGAGAAGACCTATTCCAGACTGTGCAAAGCTTAATTGGACATAATACAAGCGTCTTGGGATTTTTGGGACCTATCTTGTAGATTTACAAGTTAATTCATTTCACGTGGAGCTAATTCTTCATATCTTAAGGCTGACATTCATATTTGATCAATCATCGGGTTATTAACCCTTGTGGCTAATGTGGACCTATTCTAGAGCTTGAGGAGCATATTTATAAGTATTATAATTCATGTTAGATCATCAGTTCTAAGTTAGAACTTTTAGATTCATTGTATCTTCACATTATACCCTTCAAGGGCATGTAATAAGGCCTATTAGCCAGTTGTATTGTCGAAGCCCTTATGGCCAGGCTTATGAGCCCTTCTAATTCACCCTGGTGGCCAATGTTGCATGTAAGCATTCCATATTAATGAGGATTCATGTTTGCACATTAGTTTTCTTTGTTATTTCCATTGTGTTGAGTTATTGCTACATAGTTCAGACTATTTCTTCTAGAACTCTCCCATTGTGGCTGCACCAAAGTCGTATCAGAGTGATTTTTAGATTCCTAAAGGCATTCCTTGAGGTGAACAGATTGTCGAACTAAGGAAACATGCATGCATTTTCAACTGATCATTGATTGTGAGGTAGTTGAAACCCTTGTAGCTAGATCATCAAATTGAGGCACTTCTACCAATTTGAGGGTAGATATGTTGCCAAGGAGAGAACTTGCTATGGAGAATGTTGTTGGAAGAATGGATGAAATGCTAGAAATGATGCATGAGATGCGAGGTAGGTTAGATTTTTTTCAAGAAGATTGAAGGTGAGGCCTAAACCCTAGAACAAATGATGAAAGTGATGATGAAGCAAAACATGAGAATCAAGTTACAGAAACCCTAGATGAAGAAGAAGAAGAATTAGATAAATTCAACATGTTGAAAGTGATCTCAAAGATTTGCAAGTGACCTAGAGTTGAAATTCAAAATTACACAGGAAATTTGAATTCAAAAGAGTTGATCGATTGAATCAATGAGATGGAATAATACTTCGAATATGAAGAAATTGAAGATCTGAAAAGATTCAGATTTGTAAAAACAAAGTTGAAAGGTCATGCTGCATTATGGTGGAAAGAGGTTCAATTAGATTGAAATAGATGAGGAAAAGAAAGAATCATCAAATGGGGCAGAATGGTGACAAAAATGAAGAACCAATTCATACTAGCAGACTGTGAACTCAAATTGTTGAAGAGATTGCAGGACCCCGATACAAAAGGAAAGATCTGTGAAGGAGTATACTAAAGAATTATACAAGATGATAATTAGAACCAGTCATAGTGAAGCAAGCAAGGAAAATTTTGCAAGATATATCAATGGACTAAGAACAAAAATTCAAGAAGAATTGAGCCTGGTAAAAATGACATCAGTTGAAGAAGCATATCAATTTACATTGAAGGTTGAAGAGAAGTTGAACAAGAAGTTTGAACAGAGGTAGAGAAGTGCAAAAGGAAGATTTCAAAAGAGTGGAACCCATTCTGGAAAAAGAAGACCTTACACGGAGCATAACAAAGATACAAAGCCCTATCAGAGTGAGGAAAAGGATGCTAAGTCACACCATGGAGGGAGACAAGATAGAAATTTCTACCCCAATAATAGAGGAGGCTATAATTCTTACCACAATGATGGATTTTGGAGAGATAAAGGAAGATCTAAGAGAAGGCCATTCAGAGGAACCTATTTCAAGTATGGAGGTGAAGGACATAGAACATTTGAGTGTCATCAAGGAGGTACTAGAAAGAAACCTGAGCATACTAGAAGAACAACATATATGGATGAAGAAAATGTTGAATCCCCTAATTCAGTTGGGAAACCAGAGAAAGGTGAATCATTGGTGATGAGAAGAGCTTTGATACATGAAGAATTGATTGAAGAACCACCACTGAGGAAAAATCTATTTAGAACTAGATGTAAGTTTGGAGGAAATGTATGTAAAGTTATCATTGATAGTGGTAGCATTGATAATCTAGTTTCAAAAGAGATAGTAACTAAACTTAAATTGAAGAGATTAAAACATTCAAACCCCTATAGGATAGCATGGATTCAAGGAAAGAATAAGATATTGGTGAATGAGTAATGTTTGGTGAAATTTCATATTGGGTCATATAGGGATGAAGTATTATGTGAAATTATTCCTATGGATGCATGCCATTTACTGTTAGGAAGACCATGGAAATATGATAAGAAATGAATTCATGATGGAAGAAGGAATAATTATATTGTGGCATCAAATGGAAAAAGAATCAAGTTGATACCATTGGAGGAAGAGGAGAAGACTGAATTTTGTGGCACTACAAGACTATGGTTTGTAAATAGAAGGAAATTTCTTGATGGATTGAGGCATGAGAACATGTGTTTAGTATTGATTGCAAATAAAAGTGGAATTTTGAAGATAGTAAAGAGTGAAAACCTACCACAAAAGGAAGTTACAAAATTGTTGGCAGAATATGAAGATATCATGTCAAAAAATGTGCCAGATGGATTGTCGCCTATCTGAAGCATCAATCATCATATCAATCTTATACCAGGAGAAATTTTACCAAACAAAGCAGCACATAGAATGACATAGATAGAGAATACAAAGTTGAACTTTCAGATACAAAATTTGTTGAGGAAAGGATTGATCAAAGAAAGTTTGATCCCATGTGCAGTACTTGCACCAAAGAAAGATAGAGAATGGAGAATGTGTATAGATTCAAGAGAAATCAATAAAATCACTGTCAAGTATGGATTCCCATTGCTAAGGATGGATGACATTATGGATTATTTAGGTGGAGAAAAATATTTCACAAAGATTGATCTCAAGAGTGGATATCATCATATTAGAATAAGAGGAGATGAATGGAATAGTGCATTCAAGACAAATGAAGAATTACATGAGTGGTTAGTGATGCCTTTTGGATTGACCAATGCACTGAGAAATTTCATGAGATTTATGAATGAGGTATTGAAGAAATTATTGGGTAAGTTTTTCATTGTCTACTTGGATGATATTTTTATTTTTAGTAAGATAGGGAAGAGAATTTGTGGTACATTCGGCAAGTATTACAAAGTTTGAGAGAAGAGAAGTTGTTGATTAATGTCAAGAAGTATAGTTTCATGAGGATAGAGTTGGTATACCTTGGATTTGTTATTTCTATTGAAGGATTGAAGATGGATCTAGAGAAAGTGAAAGCAATTTTAAATTGGCCTACACCATAAACATTGGAGAAGTCAGATCATTCCATGGATTAGCTAGTTTCTATTGGAATTTTATTAAAATTTTAAGTAGTGTTTGTAACACTTTGATAGAGACAATGAGAGGAGACAAGAAGGATTTCAAGTGGATGTATAGAGCACAAATAAGTTTTGAATTGTTGAAGCAAAAGGTGACAGAGCAACTAGTATTAGCATTACTGGAATTTGATAAGGTATTTCAAGTGAATTGTGATGCAAGTGGAAATCTAATTGGAGTAGTGTTGAGCCAAGAAGGAATACCTATAGCTTATTTCAGTGAGAATTTAAATGATTCCAAAAGAATATACTCAATTTATGATCAAGAATTCTATGCCATAATTCAAGCCTTGAAGAAGTGGAGACATTATTTATTGCCTAAGGAGTTTGTGTTGTATACAAATCATCAAGCTTTACAATATTTGAACAATCAAGAAAATTTGAATTAGAGACATATGAGATGGGTTGAGTTCTTGTATATTTATACATTTGTGTTGAAGCATAGGAGTGGCAAGTCAAAAAAATTCATAGATACATTGAGCAGGAGGAGGAATTTGCTAACAAAGATGAGGGTACAAGTATTGGGATTTGATGAATTGAAGCATATGTACGAAGATGATGTTGATTTTGGTGAAGCATGGAGAGAATATAAGGAACCAGTAGTGACAGATCGGAGCTAATGGTTGGAATATTTTGTTTAGGAAGGTTTTGGAGTGGATAAGACAGTAGCTTTGGTAAGTGATCACTATTTTTGGCCACAAATATATAAGGATGTGAGGAAGTATGTTCAAAGTTGTAGAATTTTTCAAACTGGAAAAGGGAGTAGTCAAAATATTGGATTATGTAAGCCTTTGATAGTACCGAAGAGACCTTGGGAAGATTTGAGCATGGATTTCATTTTGGGATTACCAAGAACACATAGAGGTTATGATTGTATTATGGTGGTAGTGGATATATTTTCTAAAATGACACATTTTATTCCTTATGAGAAGAATAATGATGTTGTGCATGTTGCTGATTTATTTTTCAAAGAGATTGTGTGATTGCATGGATTACCTAAGAGTATTATTTCTTTCAAAGACACCAAACTCATTGGATATTTTTGGAGGATGTTGTGGAAGAAGATGAAGACAAATTTGAAGTTCAGTTCAACATATCACCCACAGATGGATGGAAAAACAGAAGTAGTGAACAAAAATTTGGGGAATTTTTTGAAATGTTTGGTTAGAGATAAGGCAAGAAGTTGGGATATAGTTTTACCACAAGTGGAGTTTGTATACAATAATTCAGTGAGCCAGAGTAGAGGGAAGACACCATTTCAGATTGTTACCAAAGTAAGTCCTATAGGAATTGTAGAATTAAGGGACATTAGTATGGAGAGAAAAAGGAGTGCAAAGGCAAAGGAGTTTGCAAATTTCATGGAGACATTGCATGATCAGGTTTAGAATCATTTGGAAGACATGAACAATAAGTATAAGGCAGAAGTAGATGAGCACCAAAGACATAAAAAATTTCTTATTGGAGATGAAGTGATGGTATAGTTGAGGAAAGAGAGAATTCCAGTTGGTACATACAATAAATTGAAGATGAGGAAGTTTGGACTGTGTAAGATACTTAGGAAGTTTGATTCTGGAAATGCATATGAAGTAGAGTTACCAGAGACATTAGGTATATCACCTATTTTCAATATTGTGAACATATATGAGTTTCATAAAGGAGAATCAAGTAACCATAGTGATAAAGTGGGTTTGAAGGAGTAGTTACCACATTAGGAACTGGAGGAGATTGAGCAAATTTGGATACCAAAACCAGAAGAAGCACTAGGAACAAGTAGTAAAAAGAATATCTTGTGAAGTGGAAAGGTAGACTAGTGGAGGACTCATCATGGATTTCTCAAGCTGAGGTGGACCATCTTGGTTTTCCTCTTAGTCTTGGAAAGTGAGGGACTCACTTTTCTTCCAACCTCAGGTATCTGATGCAAGAGCATCCCTAGTTGTAAAGGAATCCCATGTCAAGCAAAAAAGGTTATTTTCTTGCATTGCATTCAGTAGTTCCTTCCACATTCTACCACATTGTTGTTTCTTAGATCATAGAGCAGGATATAACATCTACACGCTGACATCTATCTCATATCCAAATTTCACATCATTTCAGTTGTCTGTTGAAAGTTATCACTCTCAAAAATCCATTGTGTTACCAGTCTAAACATTTGGGGCCAACCTGGTCTAGATTTCCTTAGAGTGGATCTATTCCAAACCATGTAGAGCTTAAGTGGACTTCATACAAGCGTCTTGAGCTCATTGGGACCTATCTTGGAGATTGACAAGTTAATTCATTTCTTGTGGAGCTAATTCTTCATATCTTAAGGATGACATTAATATTTGATCAATCATCAGGTTATTAACCCTTGTGGCCAATGTAGACTAATTCTAGAGCTTGAGGAGCATATTCATAAGCATTGTAATTAATGATAGATCATCAATTCTAAGTTAGAAGTTTTAGATTCATTATATGTTCACATAAAACCATTTAGGGCATGTGATAAGGCCTGTTGGCTAGTTGTATTTTCAAAGCCCTTGTGGCTAGGCTTGTGAGCCCTTATAATCCACCTTGGTGGCCAATGTTGCATGTAAAAATTCCATATTAATGAGGATTCATGTTCACACATCAATTTTTTGAGTTATTTCTGCTATGTTGACTCATTGTTGTATGGTTCAGACTGTTCCTTCTAGAACCCTCCTACTATGACTACACCATAGACAAACATCACTAATGAGGAACCTTAATCATGGGGTTACAATCCAAATGAATTAGTAACTCCTCAAAGAGAACCAACATTTAAAGAAAACCAAAACCAACCACCCAATGAGGATGAAATACTTCTTAGACATCAAGAAGGAATTGCTAGACCAAACCGACTTCCTAGTTCTCAAACTTACACCATAGAAGAATATGATAGTGACAAGGAACTTACTAATGAAAAAATATTAAATCATTCCCAAAATTCTAAAATGTAGAAACTTATGGAAAAAATTATTGGGATAAATGCAAACCAGTATTTCCTTACACTAGCACAAAGTGGTGCCAAACTACACATAGACTTTAACATAAAGATTCTTAAGGATCCTAATATCATTCTATTAGGAGATCAAATAGTAGTTAGACAAATACAAAAACCAACGATGGATCCCAAGATACCACCCTTATTATCACAAAAAAATGATCAATATAAAACACAACCTATGGATAACCCATTATTTAGGCAGCCATCACAAATTGAATAAGAAATGGTACCTCAAAAATATCAAGGAAATTCAACTCAAAACATGCCACAACATAACACTATGTAAAACATGGGAAGCCTTCCAATAACAAAGACAATCACAACAAAATCCACAATAACAAGGTGTACCCCAAATGAACTACCAAGGTACTCTTCAAAATCCACAAAAATGGGGTGTACCCCAAACGAATTTCCAAGGTCCTCAACAAAATTCACAACAACAAGGTGTACCCCAAAAAAACTACCAAGGTACTCTTCAAAATCCATAACAAAAAGGTGTACCCCAAGCGAATTACCAAGGTACCCCTCAAAAAAATCCACAACAACAAAGTGTATCCCAAATGAACTACCAAGGTACTCAACAAAATCCACAACAACAAGGTGTACCCCAACCGAACTACCAAGGTACTCTTCAAAATCCACAACAGCCAGGTGTACCCCAAATGAACTACCAATGTACGAGCTTCAAAATCCACAGCAACAAGGTGTACCCCAAATGAACTACCAAGGTACGATCTTCAAAATATTCAGATGGTAAATATTCTTCAGATGAAGAGACCTCAAATTTTGAGGTTGTTAGTTTAGGAGATCCATATGATGTTTGGATTATGGAATTTGATGACAGTTGCTCTTTTATAGGATCTAGAGCAAGGATTGTTTTCATATCTCAGCAAGGAAAAATCTTCCCTTACTCCTTCAAACTACAATTTGATAATACTAACAACACTACAGAATATGAGGCATTGTTGTTAGGAATGGAGGTTGCACATAGGAAGGGAATAAAAAAACTTCATGCTCGAGGTGATGTCTAGTTAGTGGTTTTCTAGGTAAGGTACCTGTATCAAATGAAAAATGAATGATTAAGGAATTGTCACAATCTCGTTTGGGATTGTATTGAGGCTTTTGATGCATTTAATATATATGTAGTACCAAGGGAGTATAATGATAAAGTTGATTCTTTAGTAGTGTCAGCTACTCTTAATTCTGCACAAAGAATTTTATGGGACTACATATACTACTAAGCTAGTGTTCTGACCAAGTGTACCAAATAACTTAGATAGCTAGTAGATTTTCAATGACGATCATCAAATTGTTGCCTTTCTTGAAAAGGCTGAAAACTTCAATGAGTTGTATTTTGAAGGAAGTGAATCTTCACCTTGAGATTCAATTTCTGAGGTAGATCAAGATACCAGTGAAGAAGTATTGTAGCTCAAAGGGAATAGGATTCCCAAAGGTTTGGTATCTCTAGATTTTTTTTTGACAAGAATGATCACTATGTCAGGAAGCAGTAGCAATTTGGTTCTGAATCATCAAACAAAGTTGAGCAAGTTAACTTGGAAACTGAGGAAGATCCCAAAATGGTGAACATCAATAAATGTTGCACACTATAGGAGAAATATAAGTTTGTAGAGCTATTTTGGCAGTACATGGATGTACTTGTTTATTCTTATTAAGACTTAAAATCTTTCCATCTGAAAGAGCTCCAACATGAAATTCCCCTTAAGGAAAGATCTATGCCTCACAAGAGAAAACAAAGACAATATAATCCAAAGATTTCATGTACTATTCCTTTAGAGATTCAAAAAATGTTTAATGCAAGAATTATTTTTCCTATTCACCATTTAACGTGGATAGAAATATTGTTCCAATTTGAAAAAAGAATGGGGAGATCCGCATTTAAGTGGATTTCAAAAATTTGAACCAATCATCATTGAAGGAAAATTACCCCCTGTCAGTAATGGACCAAGTATTGCAAACAGTGATAGGATTTGAAATACTATCTATGTTGGATGGTTTTTTTAGATACAATCAAGTGGATGTAAGTGAGGAAGACCAACATAAAACTGCCTTCACCACTCCATAGGGAACTTATGCTTATCGCAAAATGCCTTTTGGTTTAATCATCATTGATGCTACATTTCAAAGATCAATTAATTTGGATTTTCATGATGTCATGGGTAAGTTTATTGTGGTCTATCTTAATGGCTTGAAAATATTTTAAAAGAAACATCAAGACCATTTTCATCACTTGCAGTAAGTTCTTGAGTGGTGCTAACAACACGAAATTTCCCTCAACCCCAAGAAGTCAATTTTTGGGGTTACCAAAGGTAAAATACTTGGTCACATTGTGTTTAAGGAAGGTATAAAGATTGATCTATAACAATTCAAGTCAATTCAAGGTCTTACTTTACCTTCAAGTAAGACGATTGTCGACTCTTTCTTTGGAAAGGTAAATTTCTTGCAGAGGTTTGTCCCTGACTTTGCAGAAAAGACACATCATATTGTTGATATGATGAAAGGTAAATCTATCTTCCATTGGAATGTAGAAGGAAAAGCTACATTCAATGACATCAAGGAATCCATTGCACATGCTCTAGTTCTAGTCCACCCAAACTACACAAAGGATTTTATCATGTATAGTTATTCTTTTGAACATACACTATCTACAATATTAGTGCAATAGAATAATGAGGGGATTGAACCTCCTATAGCATTCATGAGTTGTCCATTGAAGGCTTATGAGTTGAAATACTCACCAATGGAAAGCCATGCTTTTGATGTGGTTAAGGCAGTTAAGCATTTTTGTTTTTTACATCCTTAAATCTCATGTTGTTATGTTAGTGTTAGATTCCATAGTCAAGTCCATCTTGACTCAATGGGATTTTGGAACCAAAAGAGACAATTGGATTGCCAAGATTCAAGAATATGACATGGAGATCAAACCTACTAAGTTGGAACATGGGAAAGGTTTGTGTCATCTCATTATTGATAATAAACCAGAAGAATTATCAAATGACAAGGAAGTAAATGTTGAGGATGTTTTCACAATCTTTTTTATTAGCACGACTAAAAAATGGTATTCAAATATTGTACACTTTCTCACTTATATAAAATTCTAAGGCAGAGTTGGAAAAAACCACTGATACATTTTTTGAGGATTTACAAGAGATGGAAAACACTCTAGGAGCTTGGACAAAAATGAAGGAACTTAAACTCAACATACTAGTGGATATTGGGATAATTCCCAATAGAGAAATGTTCATTGAAGTTAGGTCAACAATGAAACATAAAATCAGTGTCATCAAGGGTCTTATCAAGGATTTAAAAGAAGCTCGAGAAATTGGTGGAGATAATGGTTCACATCTTGCTACCAGAATCAAGGAGCTTCCGTGTAAATTGTTTGATGACAATGAAAAGATACTCCCACCGATTCAATTATCTAGGAGTATACATCCATGGTTCAAAAGAAATTTGAAGATGAAGCTTTCTCAATAGCTTCAATGGAAAATATGATAGATATTTAGCTTACTTTAGATAATATGAAGGTTTTTCTAGAAAGGCATCGAAAAGATTGCAACACCGTCAAGGATTCACTCAAAAGAGTTCTTGCTATCTCCAAGCATACCTCAGGTCTAGATGATGAAGAAGTTCAAGCGAGTCTAAAGAAATATGAAGACTTCTTGGAGAAAAATGGTGGAGAATTTTGAACGTTCCTTGGTTACACTTAGTTTATCTTCAAGCATTTTTTCTTTATGTAATTGTTTTTTGACATTTTACATGTCTTTTATCAATATGTAATTACATGTAAAAACAACACAAGTCCTAAATCAAATCAGATTGTGTTGTTGAATAAGTCATTTGAATTACTTTAGCTTTTCTAGATTATCTCTCAACTCTCCTCTATAAATATGAGGGAGTTTATTTGTATTAAGAACCTTTGATCTTTTGAAGCGAAGTGTTACCCATTTGAAGAGCATAATTGAATATTTGATTTTAATGTGCATATAAAAAATTAATCAATAAAAGAGGAAAATTTGCATCCAACCTTTGTTTTGTATCTTATTGGTTATGTGTAAGATTGTTCTTATGTCTTTCTTATCACATTTTCTTGCAATTGGTTGATAAAGTGGTGTTATATCAAATTGTTGAAAGGGGAATTCAAATCTAATATTGATAGTCTTTGTGCTACTCTATTACATTTGAAGTTTATGTGTTTGTGTGAGAACTTGGTTGATAACTTGAAGAATTTGAGTTGCAGTTATTTGCTATGTTCTTGTTGATCTTTTGGTGGCGTATGTTGAAGTCTTTGAGCTACAACGTGCTTCACATTTCATTGTTCAGAATCATCATTGGAAACAACAAAAGTCTTTGAGTTTTTGTGGGTTTTCAAGCTACGAAAAATCACTAGTATCTTTGTTGAATAATCTTACGTCTAATCGAGTTGGATATTGGTTATTACTGCTATGGATAATACTTTGAAGTAGATTACTTTTCATAACAAGTATTGTTGTAAGAAAGAAACATCTTTTCTGAAAAAAGAGAAAAGGATGACTATAACATCCAATGGATAAAATTAGTGTATATAATATAGGTTAGTTATTAGTTAGTTTAGAGAGTAGTAAGAAAGGAGTCTCCCCTTTTTGAGAGGAGAGATTAACATCTCATCATAGTTGTGGTTGAAATCACCATTTTGTAATTAATTAAATGATTACCAAATATTCACCCAACGAATATTTAAAAGTGAGACTCATGAACCCTATGTGAGTACTAATAATTTAATTAAAGGCCTATGTGCCATCAAAACCTCATTTATTCTGTAAAGATAAAGGACCAGCCCTATATACCAAGGGAAAGAGTTAGTTCATGTTGGACCATATGATGTGGTAGTATTATCATGTAGAGTGAAGTTAGCTCAAGGGAAGGATAATGCCATTGGTATTAATAAGAAGACAAATGATTATTATTATACTCATTGACTATGGAAGTGGTCACTTTGCTTGTTCTTGAGGAGCTCATCAATATATATGAGGTGAGTAAATGAAAAAGGAGTAAGACAGAGATCAAGATATCTTATACTCAAAGGTGTCCCACTACTCAAGAAGTGAAAAGAAGGGGTTGATCAATATCATGAGACCTATACCATCCCAATTTATTTTCTTCTATTATTGTCTTTGGAATTCTAAGCATAGGTCTAATTTTTCTATGGTCAACACATGACATTTTTCATGAAGGCAATGGGAACAATGTCCCAGTAGAGGAACATAATCCATGGTTGCTATGTGAATGCATAAAAAAGAGACTATAGAAAAATAATATATAGAGGTAAGGAAAGTGCCAATACAAGTAGAGATACTTAAAGATTTATCAAGTAGGAAACTGAAATCAAGTGTATCTTATTATAAAATTGATTGTCTCAAAAAGTATGAGATGGTTTTGATATTTAAAAAAAATGCATAAAAAAAAGGAAAACACAAGAAAAATAGTGAGTAGAGAGTCCAAAAAGATTGATATGTTAGGAAAAGGTGTGTTGTACACTTTGAAAAATGTTATATTTTATTATTTGTGGTGCACCTAGGGGATCTAGGGATGTTTGCATCACATGGGGTTACCAATCTTGGAGCCACTTTATATGTTGTATGTAACATTGTGATAAATATTTAATGTGAGATTGCTTATGTGATAAATATTTAATATTAGGAAAAATTAGCATCAAAAAGTAAATTTGGGGGTTAATGATTTTGTAAGCTCATGGTATTAGTCACATGTTTGATGTAATACCATTTGGTGGTTTTGTGCAAGCTTATGTCTATAAAAGAAAGCACACAAGTAGTTGCCTAAGGTTGGCTAGTTGGCCATTTAGGGTAAGGAGTTGAAATCATCTCTTGTTGGCATTTGTGAGGTTTGGAGCATGGCATGGGATGTGTGGTTACATTATTTTTTACATGTAGTGCTTATAGAGAGCTTTTGTTTCAAGGGTATTCATGGAGACTCTGAAGATGTATTTAATGGTTTCATTGCTAAATAATACATGAGTGATGAATGCTTTTGGAGGCTATTTTTTTTCCTCTTGAGGGTTTTCCCAGGGTATACCTTGTGTCATATTTGATGGTATGTTGTCTATTATTTTGTATATGGATTTTGAATACTTGCTTGCATAGATTTTTCTATTTGGGTTATGTGGAAATTATCTCAAGGGAGGTTGTATATTTCCTTTCAATCTATAAGTTAATATCCAAAGGAATTACTTATAGATGATTAGGGTTGTTGGTTAGTAGACATAGCAATAACCTAGGTCAAATAGGGGTCATAGGTAAATAAACAAACTCATGACCTAGTCTAAACAAGATGAACATGAAAGAGTGTCCCACTAGGGATGCAAAAATTTAGATGAGAAAAAAATGATGTTTGTTATTAGTCGTTCAAGGGCTAAGATCAAACAACCAAATGACAGTACTAAGAGGGTTTACCATAACTTGTAGACTAGGCCAAATTATTGAATCACATCTATAATGATCAAGATCAAGTTTTTAATCTAATGTATTTTAACTATGAAAAATGCAAAAAATCCTAGGCTAAGAAGAGTGAATTTTTGAGTAACCCAAGAGGGAAATAATGTCTAACATGTATTCAAATAATTAACCTATATTGTAATTTATAATCTAAATAAACAAGCATACAAATATGAACTAATATCATAAAAATGAGAAATTTTCTCTTGGCATGGCAAGGAGTCCTAATAGCTAGCTCCACCAAGAATCTCATGCAAAAGGTGACCTACCTCGATCCAAGCACTCAAATTTGTGCTAGTAGTGATGAAGAAAGGAGAGAAGTAATACAAAATATTTGGAGAAACTAGTTGTGCCTCCTTTGTGGAGGATTATGTTAAATAACTAAGATTTTAATGGGGTTGACTTATAAATTAGTGAGTAGAAATTCCACTGATTTTTCATGGAACATGGTAGCCATGAACTTATGGAATGAGATGCAAAGGAGGGAAGAGGAATGGAAAAAGGAGAAACACAAGCTAAAGGAGGAGATTAAAAAGAAAGATGCATATATTGAAGAAAATAATACATAAATTGTTGCTTTAAAGGAAAATGTGGACAATGTAATAGCCTTAGTACCTCAAATGTTAGAATGTAGGACTCGTCCAAGAGTCTATTCTCTATATTTGAAGGAGAGGAATATTTATTTTAAATTGTCAAGGATCATTTCAGGTTTGAATCCTTCCATTCAAACTCCTCTTGAATTTTTTTAGGCTTATCAGATTGCTCCTCTTGAAGTGAAAAATTTGTTGTGTGAACTCTATTTGCATAATTATGTTGTGGCCCATGATCATGATTGGAATCCATTGTTGTGTGTTGGGGATCTCAAATTACGAGCATTTATGTCCTGGATATAGAATTAAATTAGTTGGGAAAAATAGTTCAAGACTTATAGGAAAATATAATCCAACACTCCCCTGCCCATCAGGGCTAAATCTAGAAATCCTGGAGACATTTTTTGGGAATGGCACAAATTTCTTTACCGACCAAGCTATAGCAGTAGGATCCTTCTGTGAGAGAAGCAGTTTACAAAGAATATGAGAAGGTAGTGGAAACTACAGGGAAATATGTAATGGGATATCTATCACAAAGGTGGAATAGTCTGACTGATGAGTTAAAACAAGTTGAACCTCACTCTTTGTAGAACTATGTTGCAGCATGCAACAGAGTTGATAGATATATATAGCTTGGAAGGATGAAGGGGCAATTTTGGCTCCCATTAACTTTTCAGCCACCTACCATATTATGGTTTGTGCCAAATTTTAGGTATTATCAATATGATATAGTTGTAGAGAGGCAAAGATGGAACAAGTTGGGCAGCAAGCAAGGGTTCTATTGGGACCCCAATTCATACACTGCAAGAATTAATGTGGGGCAGCTGGCAGTTGCAGATTTTAGGGTATTGACCAAGCAAAGGAATAACTCTTCCTTTGTTGGAGGACCAGCAAAACCTTAGATTGGGGGGAGTGATGAGTCCAATTTATGGCTCAATTTTGATAGAGTTTATTATCCATTTGTTGTCGTTGTCATAGACTTTGATACTTGGATGTTGACATTTTCATGATATTTCCCCAAAACCATAGACATTGGGCATAAGCTTATTTTTGTAACTTTTAAATGACATTAGCATGCTATGTGAACTATCTATGTTAATTTTACACGTGGATTAATGAATGTTACTTTAAGATAGTTATAGATATGCAATTGGTGTGCGTTCTAATGTTGTCATACAAATATAATTTGAGCCTACAAAATTGAGGAAGATTCTTCCAACTGGTCATTCACCATAAAATTCAAAAAGATGATCATTCAAGGATCAATGGAGGAAGATTCCTAGTTCAAATTGAAGATTGTAACTGCCTTGTAAATGGTCATAATAGTTTGTTGAGTGAATATAGGAGCTATTGTTATGCTAGATTTGTGTTAAGGCAAGCCAACTTGACCAAATTCCATGAATGCATAACCTCCTTTCCACTTTCTATGCTTTCCATAAAGTGGCGTCCCCCTAATTTGTTGGAGTTGACCACCTTGCTAAGTAGTTAGTAGTTTTTCCTTCTATAAATAAGACTTGAATGCTCCTTCTCAAAAAGTTGATTAATCTGATGTTGTACTTGCATTCTTAGTTTTTCAGTAATGCAGTTACATTGCTCTATTGTGATCATGCTTTCCAATGAATAAAATGAAGTTATAAGTTCATTGCATCTGAGTTTGTCGTAAGGGATACTCATCCAAGGGGACCCACTTGGTGAGCATTCCATCCTTTAACTTAGTTATTACTTTTTGTGCAAATAGTTACAAATCAGGCAACTATTTGTTCCTACAACGACTAGAATTCCATTATGTGATTGTTCCTACAACCAAAGCAGACAGAGTAGTTTCCTGTCTGTTTGCTCATATTTTCATTTATGTCATGCACTTCAGCTTAGTATAGTTTTTGGTTGATGTTCAGTACTTATGATATTTTTTTCTAAGCAATTTACTTTCAGCTTTATGTCCTTAGTTGTAGGATGAAATATGGCTACTATGGATTCCTAGTGCACATAATGTGCTAACCCATTTCAAGTGTATGTCCCTGGGTTGACAATTAAATGAACCTTCATGATAATCAGATAGCTATTCATATTAGATGTCCAATCTCTGAATCACAGCTTTAAGGGCTAAGTTGTTAAGTCATTGTAGGAGGCCAACAGTCACTTCACACAGTAGCATCATGTTTTGAAATTTGGGGGCATCACCGTTTGTAGTTTTTGATACCTCTATATTAAATCAGCGTCACTATATTTAAATTAGTATTGGTGTATTTAATTGGCGTTGGTGTTTCAAATTGCAATGGTGTCGCTATATGGTGACGCTTTTCAAAGTGCATTGTTGTTTATCATTTGGGCATCATTATATCCTGCAAAATAAGAACAAAACATAATTCGAGCTAAAAAATAGTCAAATTAATGGTTTTCCCTCCTAGCGCCAGAATGTGAAACAAGGAAAAGGCAGGGTGGCTTGATTACACTTGATCCATGATGAATCGAAGCACAATTTGTCCACTAAGCCTCAATCTACAAAACAAGATCATTCAAATTGAAAAGTTAAAGTAAGCATTTAGTGAAACTAAAAATTTTAAACTATGAAAACAGTTAAATTCCTACTCTAACCCATTTGAAACTTATCCTATTTTGGAATTGGTGTCATGTTGATGTGGAACAATGACCCTTTCCCAATCTCATGATTAGTGAGCTTGTTTCAATCTATTCTATAAAAGAGAATTGATGAAACCATTGTGATAAATGAATGAAAACATAGTTTATGCTAAATTAAACATGATGTAAGCTAAGTTAACATGATTTTATGCTAAAAATGAACTAATTGTGAAATTTCTAAGCTAATCTAAGCTAATTCTAAGCTAAAAGATGAAAACCTTAATTCATATACAAACTAAGATGAATGCATGGAAGCCATTAATGGCTACTCTAAGCTATTATGCAATTAGAAATAAACTAAAAAAAGATAAAAGTGAGTAAATTGTGAGTGTGGATGCAAGTGAATTCAACAACACGAGTTTGCAATTGAAAGATGGATCCATTTATCTCCAAATAGTGTTCTATTTATAGGAAAGTAAATGAGAAATTGAGGGTTAAGATCAAAAAGATCAATCAATGGTCAAGGATGAAAGAAAGAAGAGGCATGGATAATGGATTCTCATCGATGGATGAGAATGCATGATAGGATTTAATCAAGGGATCACATTTGCTTCAAACAAACACACTTTTGACCTACTCACATAGGTCAAAGGTGACTTGTTCAAAAGGTTAAAGGTTAAAACTTGCATTAGAAGCTAAGTGAAAATATCCCTTTTTCAAATGATGGAGGAATAAGAATATTCCTTGGAATATTCATTTGGGTGAGGATAAAAGGCATTTTGCAAATTAAAAGAAATTCTTAATTGTACAAAAAGGGGAGAAGGAATATTCGATGGGAATATCCCCCTTTTTAGAGGAAAATTAGTTTAATCAAATTAGGGGATTTGGAGGAATAAAGTGACATTTATTAAATAATTTAATAAATGGGGGAGGAGATGAAATGATATTTAATTAAATAACGTAGGGTTATTTAATTAAATAAGATGAATTATGAGATTAAATTAAATATTTTGATTTATTTAATTTAATGAGATGAAATGTTAGCGTGAAGGAGGATTAATTAACCCGATTTTGATGAATTAGGTTAATGGACGAAAATGATGCCATTAATTAAATTAGCTAGGTAAATTTAATTAATTAAGCAAAAAGAGGATGGGATTAAAGAGGAAATGATGTTAGTAAACCTATTTGGAGTGTATGATACCTTTTAGGACATTTTTCATTGTCTACAACTTCATTTGATTAAGGGCTAAGAAATAAACCAAGTTTGGATCATAAGGAAAATTTCTCTCTCTAAAAACCTAACCCTTGCTACTCCTTCCTCCTTAGGGAAGAAAAATTTGTCCCAAGAAATGAGAGGAATTTTTCTTTGATCTCTTGAACTTTGTGAGAATTTTCCTCTAATCTCTTGAATCTTGCCAAAGAAAATTTCTCACTATATTTTCCAAAATCCTAATGATACTACTCACTAGAGACTTGAGAGTAGACATGAACCAAATTGATAGATAAAATAAACTAGCATGATCAACAATATTATGTTATCCAAGGATAATAATTTATCCTTTTGATTACTTAGTCTATCTTAAAAGGAATCATCAAACTCTTCTAGAGAAGGTATCTCTTAGCTCCCACGAAAATGGAAAATCCAAAATATTTTATAGGAAGATAACCAATTCAAAAATACCATCAAATTAAAAATCCTACCCTACACCAAAGTAGAATTGTTAGAAAAAAATATAGATCTTTGATCATTAATGGTTTAGCCTAAGGCTAAATTATGAGTTTCCAAAAGAGGTTTCACTTGTAATTTACCAAATTTTCTTCTCCATACAAAAAATTATTGGTTGACCTAAAAGGTTACATATCCTCAGTAACATAAACCCTTTCAATCTATCCCTCCTATGAGAGGCCTAAAAAGATATTCCCTAGGCCTCCACTATTAAGATGAACAGAAAGGAAGAAAAATGATCTCCTTGGTGAAGAACCCTTATAGGATCAAAGAAACTAATAAGAATTGCATTGGTAAAGATATAATATTTGGGCCCTGAAATATAGCTAAAAACCCATTCTCTCAATCCTAGTTAAAGTTGATGTTTAAAAAAAACATGAAGAATCTCTAGTCCATGACCTATCATAAAACCTTGAAAATGTCCAACTTAATCAGCATGATTTTCAATCTATTTTGAATGAATAAATGATGCAATTTAAGGGAGATGTTGATGCATTCAATGATGGTTCTATCTCAGGTGAACCTGCCCTACTTTATGAAAATAGGAGGTAAAAAGAGAAAAATCCTTGACATTCATTTCTTTTGATATAACTTTATAAATAGTATTACAACCCTAATATAGGCCTAAAATATACATAGGTAGAGAAGAAGAAAATTTAGAGATCAATGCCACAAAAGTACTATTCAAATCATGCAAAATATTTCTATATTTTCTTGAACTTCCACAAATTCACTCACCTCCTTACCTACAATATGTGAAAAGTTATAAAAAAAATTTGCAAGGAAGCTATGTTGAATTGATGCCTTATCTTTATGCATTTAAAATAGGGAAAACATCGATTCTTCCTAAAAGGGGGTCATAAGACATGTATTATTCTCTTCAAATATAAAATGAGGAATGAGGTTAAATAGATAATTTTTATCTACCAAATTAGAGGCCCCTTTAAAGCTTAGAATATGCTAAAAAAGGCCTCTTCTCTAATCTTTGAAATTTGTTCTAACAACCTCCCCTCCCTTGAGGAAATAGATGAAATATTGCTATTACTTATAAGGCCATGTTGGTACTCCAAATTGAACCAAACCAATGAATCCTATAGACTAGCCACTTTCTAATGATTAGATTCAATGGGGGATTTGGCCAACTAACAGGAAATGGAATTAGAACACATTTCCCCTACGCTTTAGGCTCTGTAAGACCTAGGGGGTGACCCTTTAGCAACATCTAAAGATTCAAACACACAATTAACATAATCTTGCTTAACAGATAATGCTCTCACAAAATTATGCCAAGAAACATGAAATATCACTCACTATTGGCAAGACATTAAGTGAATTTCAAGAACTAGCATGGAGAACATGGTAGATACAAGTACTCACAACACAAAATTAAAATGGTTTATGATTTAAAAAATTGGGACCCAACTAAAAATAAAAGAAGCATAATAATTGACCAATGCCAAGAAATGGGCTATGGAGTCATATAACCAGCCCTTCATCCTATAGTGCTAAACATGCTCTAAAGATCTTTGCAAATGTTATCACATTGTGACAACTAGACCACTGAAGTTTTATCTAATAATTCTTCTTATAAATCCACCTGAAACACAACACTCCTGTCACATTTTTTGAAGCAGTTACACTATCCTCTAAACAATAGGCAATAATAAGGTGCAACTTGTGCTTCATTAAAGCAATTACATCATTCACAAAATAGAAGGCAACACAATATTTAACTCAAATGCAACAAATGTGCATGAAAAGACTTAGAAAATTTTATTATTGAGTCCAAAAGAGCATTACAGTTCAACCATGGAGACAATTATCAACTAAAATTAACATAGAAGCACAATTCAAAACATAGACACTTTCATATTAGTGACTCGGTCATATTTCATCCTAGCTTTACAATCTACCCAGAGCTTTTGCCTACCTTGCACAACTTTCAGAAATTGGAACCCAGAATCCCCTACAATGATAGAAGAATGAGAATAAAAGGAAATAGAAAAAGCCAGAAAATCAATCTGATGGTGCCATTTGGAATCTTCATCCACTGTTAATCAGCAGCAAGCAAAGCCTCTCTCTTCTCTCTTTCTTGTAACCGATTTACCTCCAAAATTTCCTTTGCACCAAGTTGTTGAGCAATAGAAAACTTTCCCATGTGGAGAAAATTCTCACCATTTTCACCCAACTGTGTGAAAAATAGTTGGCCCGTGAAAATCCTTTTATCTCTTTTTCTGTTCTTTGTTGCACTTTATTTTATTTACCTCTAGCAGTATAAAGTATTCAACTTTATAGTAGCCTTTAACTCCATTGGCCCCCTTTCACTTTACAAATTACATTTAAAATATTTGCTTACCATATATTTTAAATGTTTGCCTTCTTTTTCAACTTTTATACTTCACCCGTGCTACACAATATTTTTACTATCAACTGAAATGATGCCTTATTTTATTTTGCACCCCTTCATATTCATGTGCCCAAAGATATTCTATTTCAAATGTAAATGTTAAATGTTACATTATGCAACATTTAATTCACATTTCCTTTTAAGCTTTTTTCCTTTACACATTAAAGGCTCTTGAATATTTAACTAAGACCCCATTTTAAAATGTTTTCCTCAAGCACTTCATTTGTTCTCACTCCACATGGGCCTACCTCATTAAAATCTCACATGCATATCTTAATCTCTTAAATGCTTCTACTTTTTAAAATATTTTGCTCAAAATTAAAATCATGGGGCACATTCTCCAAATGTTTTGCCTTTCTTCAAAGAAACAAATAAAACCTTTTGAAGGCTTTCTCGTGCGTTCACCTCTCCTTTTGGGCCCACACCTGCCACATGGTGAAATCTCACTATCTAGCAAGAATTAACTGGCGTTTAATTTCAAAGTGCAAGACAACAAGGTTTGGTCTAGATTGTGTTGCATCTTATCTTCATTTCCTGACCGTTGATCTCACTTGCCCTTGTTCTCTTCACATTTTTCCCTAGTTTTTCATCATTCTCATTTGGCCTCCACAACATCTCAAGCTTTGCTTTCAACTTGGCCATGGCGGAAATTTCCTCTTTCACCTAGAAACGATGCATCAATCTCCTTCATTTGTTAATACATTCCTTAGTTCTCAAGTCGTCTCAAGTGCATTATCCTTTCCTATGCACTAGCACTGGCTTGGAAGTTGCATCAACATTTTCAACAAATCGGCCTTTTGTGCATTTGTTCACACACCTTGTCCATGGTGCGTCCCTTGCGCTTTGCATTGTTGGTGCCATTAGCAATGCACCCTTCATTTCATTTATGAATGTCCATTTTGCTTTAAGAGTTTCTTATGTCTTTTAGAATAAATCTACCATTTGTATACTGCCCTCTTCAATGAGCACATGGGCCTCTCAATCTGGTGAAGTAGCATCCCTATTTGCTTTGTCCAGTGATTTTTGCTTCCATCTAGTAATTACATCCACTTGAAGGTTTATGACCTTTCCACAAAACCATCCATTATCTTTTGTACATTTTCTAGATATCTATACCCTAAAATCTCACAGCCATATTTTAGTTTATGAGGCTTTTTTAACAAATACATCTTGGGTATATGCTGCTGGGAATGACATTTGCTATCAAATCTACTCACCAGCTTTCTTTCATTCATGTTTCTTCTACTTTCAATCATGGCTACTCCCTGAAATGGTGCGATGGCTTCCTCAACCCATTTTATGCATTACTTTTCCCTTCATTTTAGATAGTGGTAGCCTCCATTGAATCACTGCTCATTGCATTAATTTTAAGTTTCTAAAACTTTTCCATAAATCACTCTTTAATGCTCTCAACTGAAAATACAATTTGAGTACTCACCACCACTTTGATGTTTTCAATAAACTATCCTCAAACAACAGCCTCATATACAATGTAGAGATGTTTCGAAATGCTCAAAAGAGTTCTTTCTTGCAGACATGGTGGCTGCTCCATTTCCAATTGAAGAGTTAGATCAAAACCCTTTGCATCTCATTGAATGGGAGCCTTTTATTGGTCAAATAATTTTGGTATATTTTATTGCTTACATAATCCCTCTATTACATTCACTTCTTGCATATCACAATTGTGCATGTGTCGAATGTGGAGAGATATTCTAATGTCAACACAAACCTTAATGAGACAGTTTACATTCAAATTTTGAAGCAAGTAAAACTACTCTATTCATAATATAATAAAACCTTTCAAATATGTATCATTGTCCTCTATTTCTAGGGATTTATTAAACCGTTTGGCACAAAGGTTGTTAAAATGACTACCTAGAAAATAAGATTTGATGCTTAATATGCAAGCTAAGATGATTTATATGTGAAAATGTGTGGTGGAAGGATTAGTGGTATGCAAATGCGTGTTGGAATGATTAGTGGCATGCTCCTAAATGAAACAAAATGATGGAAAGGATAATGGATGCAACAAAAAATGAAGGAAGATGTTAATGATAGATGAAGAAGTGGAGATGAGTGAGATGATATGCAACTATAGTGAACTATCCATGATTATGCATATGCTCAAATGCAAACATAAAACAAACTAACCTAAAATGTAACTATGATGCAATGGGGATGATAAAATGTAATTATGAAGAAATTAATTAATCTAAGATGAGAATGCAAAGTAACACATGATATGAAAACTAAGTATAAGACTCCATGAAAGCTCCAAGCTCCTACAAAAACCTGCATGGTAACAATACTCAAAGTGTGGATGAAAAATGGCATTATAACACTATTCCAATTTGTATCTCAAAATAGCATTATAACATTACTCAAAAGGTGGATGATAAATGCTAAGGCAAGAGGGTGTATTTATAGGGTTTCTCAAGCATTTTGTGAGGTGGCACCTATCAACGGTCTAGATTCGAAGGAGAAATAATAGATGGTGGAGATGAAAGGAATCAGGATGTTGTCCCCTTGACCAAGGACAACATGCCATGTGTGTGGAGAGAATCCCTTGACCAATTGGAAGAATGTCAAATGTATGGGATTCCCAAGTGTGTGAAACAAAGACCCATGTGCTCCAAATTTGTTGGAAGTGTTGGGGAATAAAGCCATGTGCTTTTTCTCATTGGTGGAAGTGTGTGAGGATAATTCTAATTAATAATTAGGCTTATTTATTTTCATGTGACTTTTATGAGGTGACACACAAAAGTTGTAGAAATGTGCTCTAATTCTTAATCAGGATTAAGGAAGGTTAATTAAATAAACACATTTAGGGTATTTTGTTTATTTAATCATTTAGAAGAATGTGAATTAGAAGAATTAAAAGGAAAGTGAACAATATAGATAAAGTAAGACCTTATTTATATGTAGTTGAAGCATTAATTAAATAGGTTGTATTTAATTAATTGAATATGATGACCATTTTCAGGTGTAGAAAATGGATGCAACGATAAACAAAGGATGATGTTGATGATAAATGAAGAAGCGGAGATGAGTGAAATGATATGAAAGTAAAATGAACTATCCATGATTATGCATATGCTCAAATGCAAACATAAAACAAACTAACCTAAAATGTAACTATAATGCAATGGAGATGATAAAATGTAACTATGAAGCAATTAATTAATCTAAGATGAGAATGCAAAGCAACACATGATATGAAAAATAAGTATAAGATTCCATGAAAGCTCCAAGCTCCTACGAAAAACCTGAATGGTAACAATACTTAAAGTGTGGATGAAAAATGGCATTATAACACTATTCCAATTGTATCTCAAAACAACATTATAACATTACTCAAAAGGTGGATTATAAATGGCATTATAACACTATTCCAATTTGTATCTCAAAAAAGCATTATAACATTACTCAAAAGGTGGATCCACACTTTGATAAAATGTAACTATGAAGCAATTAATTAATCTAAGATGAGAAAGCTAAGTATAAGACTCCATGAAAGCTCCAAGCTCCCACGAAAAACCCGCATGGTAACAATACTCAAAGTGTGGATGAAAAATGGCATTATAACACTATTCCATTTTGTATCTCAAAATAGCATTATAACGTTACTCAAAAGGTGGATGATAAATGCTAAGGCAAGAGGGTGTATTTATAGGGTTTCTCAAGCATTTTGTGAGGTGGCACCCATCAATGGTCTAGATTCGAAGGAGAAAAGATAGATGGTGGAGATGAAAGGAATCAATATGTTGTCCCCTTGACCAAGGAAAACATGCCATGTGTGTGAAGAGAATCCCTTGACCAATTGGAAGCATGCCAAATGTATGGGATTCCAAGTGTGTGAAACAAAGACCCATGTGCTCCAAATTTGTTGGAAGTGTGGGGGAATAAAGGCATGTGCTTTTTCTCATTGGTGGAAGTGTGTGAGGATAATTCCAATTAATAATTAGGCTTATTTATTTTCATGTGACCTTTATGAGGTGGCACACAAAAATTTGTAGAAATGTGCTCTAATTCTTAATCAGGATTAGGGAAGATTAATTAAATAAACATGTTTAGGGTTTTTAGTTTATTTAATTTAGAAGAATGTGAATTAGAAGAATTAAAAAGAAAGTGAACAATATAAATAAAGTAAGACCTTATTTATATGTAGTTGAAGCATCAATCAAATAGGTTGTATTTAATTAATTGAATATGATGACTGTTTTCAAGTGTATACAACAATCACCTGATTATTCTCATATTACTGATAAGAAGCTTGGGATTCAATCTAACATGTCTCAAATGCCAGTTCCTAATTGCAAACATCAAACTGGAGATCATTTGAGGATTTTTTTCAAAATAAATGCTTCTTGCTTACTCACTTTTGTTCCCCAGAGGTCTATGAGGTATGACTTCAACTTTAAACTTCATGATTGTATAAAGTATGTCAAGTCCCCATGTGGGCCCGACTAAAAAAAAATTGTTTTCATACAAATTTCATGATCAAATTGACTTGACACTACTTTTGAATGCTTCAGAAGTGAAAACACAAATTGGGTTTTCATCAAAACTTGCTTTCAGGCACTTTTGAAAATGAGCAAAACGGGCCAGGTGGGCTCTAGAATCGGCCTGGGAAACTAGGCAAACAATCTTCGAGAGTAATAAAAACTTACAGGATTGTAGACATCAGACCCAAGAATGCAATGAAAAAGAAGGTTTGGAAAAATGAATCACAAGGAGAAATTTATTAACTGTCAAAGTTGCTTAGTTGAACTTTCTGCAACAATAGTCTATTCAGAACTAGTTAAAACTCACCAAATCACCTCTTTGAAAAAATTTCAAATCAACTCTTGGTGATCTGCCATTGGACACACTAGGTCATTTTGGTGTAGTAAACATGTGTGCAAGATGGATTATCTCGAATCATCAATCATCAAAAGATATTGAGGGTCAAAGTTGGCCTCTCAGAAAGGTTTCAGGAAATGCAGATGCAAAGCTGAAGAAATTGCATTTGGTTTTGATCTGTTAAAAATATCAAATAAACTCATAAAGCATTGAAATCTTACATGTGAGTTCATCTTGGTATGGAGAATGTAGAACAACATTTTTTTCTCTTGACGATCAACTGGTTGCAAAATACAAGCTCAAATGGGGAGGCTACTTTGCAAAACTAAAAGTTTGCAGACAACAGAAAAGTGTCAAAACCCTCTAGCTTCACTTTTCGAAACCCTAACAAAACTCATCATGGGAAGCTGAAAATTGGCATGCCTTCTCACATAGGACACATGAGTGGGCCTACAAATGTGTTTTGCATGAAAATCAACAAGCTTCAAATTACGACCCTCCAAAGTGGGTCACTTGGGAAGACTTCTCAAGTGCACTTCTGAGAGTGCAAAGGCAATTTTTTTTTGAAATGGGCAACTCAAATTTGCAAAATTTGAGAGTGCCAACAGGTCACACATAGAATTGTGAAAAAATAGAGCTTTGGTTTCCTTCTCTAAGAAACTTTTTTGGACTTCTATTTCCAAAAAAAATATTTTTATGACGTTCATACATTTCAACCAATAATAGCTTC
This sequence comes from Sequoia sempervirens, assembly GCA_007258455.2. Lineage (NCBI taxonomy): Eukaryota > Viridiplantae > Streptophyta > Pinopsida > Cupressales > Cupressaceae > Sequoia > Sequoia sempervirens. Next base: position 735,392 of record VDFB02265990.1, read on the forward strand.
TCCTATAGAAAAGGATTTATATTCATCTTAATAAAATAAACCAATTCATTAAAATATTATAGTTTTATCCAAGGGTTTGAGCTTAACTTTTTAAATCACTAGTTCTCATTGTGGAGACCCAAGTTCTCTCAAAGGCACATCTAATATGGAATTCCAAGTTGTGTCCCTTGGGCTTCCATATTTGGCTTCTAGCGTAGAGGTGGTTTCTAAATAAGTGGAATTCTAACTTGTGACTCTTGGTCTTCCATTAATAGTTTCTAGTGTACTTTCTCTAAAGGAGTTTGTATTAGTCTCATGGTTATGCTTGCAAGAGCTTGAATTGGTCTCATGTTGATGCTCATATGAGCAAAGTATTTGTAAACGATTAGCAATATAAAATTAGTCTAGTTCTAATTAAATTTGATTTCTCTTGTGAAAATATTCTTAAAATTTTGAATGTTCTAACCTTTCAAACACTTCTTGAAGTGAATGAGCTTTTTGGTAAATATAAGAATTTTAGTGCCCCTAAGCTTAGGAATCACAAACTACCATTTCTTGAAATTGTCTTCTAATCATGAATCCATTAACCACATTAGCTCAAACTTGAAGGGGTAATTTCATGGAGGGGAATCTCCATGCACATTTGAAAATTAGGAAAATGATCTTAGTCTATGAGGGGAAGAAATTTACTTTCCAAAGTCCATCATTTTCTAATTTAAGAGGTAAACACTAAAAACCAATCTAATCTTTCTAAAATATAATTAAACCCCAATCTCCTATCAGACCAATAAAATATTCCATTTTCAAGTTCCAAATAAATGAAATTTTGCTTCCTAACAAAGTAAAAAAAGTCCAAATATGGTTAGGTGATTGGGTAGGCATACATATTCCCTTTCTTCTAGTATCCACCATAGTAATTATATTGACCAATTGGGTGTCTCAAGGTCCCTAAGGAAAGTAAAATCTAAATGCTTCCTAGACCCATCTATTGAATTCCCTTTCCCTGTCATCCTAGACCCCTCCCCCACTATCCTCAATTAATTCTTTGTCATAATTTTCAATCCTTCCTCCAAGGAAAAAATACTTGAGGTTGTTAATATTGTTCATAAAGTGATGGAGACACAAAACATGCTGAAAAAATGGTTTTATGTTGAAATTAATAGACTAGATATGAAGTTGTCCATCTATGAGAAGAAGACTAGAGACTAGACTTATGTTACCAAAGAAAATGATAAACAAATTCTAGAGAATTGGGACTCAAATCCCATATGAGAAATCTTGAGTTGGAGATAATAGAGAATAATGATAACATGTTTGTAGTTATTGATAATCGGAAAGAATATTACAACCATAGGTTGGCCAACCAAGAAAGGGATCTAACAAACATAAATGAGAGCCTCAACAAGGAAAATCAAGTTAACAAATGTTTGATTCAAAAAGTGTGTCACAAATGAAAGTTTCTTTAATGCTAGATGTTTTGAATTGATAAAATAACTATGTATTTATAGATGTTTATCTAATTTCCCAAAAATTAGATTCCATAAGCCGACATTTGAAACTTGCGAATGGGTCTTGAGACCTAAATCCAAGACACACAATTTCCAAGGTGTTTTAATTATTGTTACCATTTGTTTAATATAAGTTTCCCTTTCATAAAATGAGAATAATAAGGATTAATTAAGTCCAATTAGGCAATTAGAAGCTTAATTAAGTCCAATTAATTAAGGGGATGCAAACATAGTGTGAAAATGTAAAGGAGTACTTTTTTTTCAGCACTACACTTTTTAATTGCAAAAGTTAAATTAACTAGACATTCAGACATTGTTTTGATAAAATTTAATTTAATTTCCAAGAAATAAAAATCTCCCATCGACCCATGAAAAACCCTAATTCATCAATTCATGAAAAATCTAGTGAATACAAACCTAAAAAAACTCCAACAATTCAACAACATCCTCCAAGGACAAAAGAAAACATCCTAAGAAAATTTGAAAACAATAAAAGAGAACTTCAAACTTTGATTGAAAGGTTAATAAATATGAGTGAAACTAGTTCCCATTTCTCCAACCCTTTTGCTTCATTAGAATCTATAATCTCTCACATAGATTTCATGAGTATCCAAATTAACACGTGATCAAACAAGGGGGAAGAAGAAAGATAATTTTATGCCCAAAAAATTATTTTATGAACAAGTTGTTGAACACTCAAGATATTGAGAGGGAGTGAAATAGTATTCCTTTAAACCATTCAAACATTTAAACAGCCAAACCACATAGCACATTCAACTATAGTAAAAAAAGAAAGCATGAAACATCAACAACGTCACATAGCACATGAACACCAAGATTTTTTACTTGGAAAACCCAAAATGGGAAAAACCACGGTGAGGATTAGCTCACAATATATTATAACCGGTTATAGTATATTTACATAAGTGCTCACTGTAGGTGGACTCATTGTCCAAGTGGATTCACTGCCTACAAAGAAAAAGATAGAAGAGAGATTGTAGCTTGCAACTTAATCTGAACTATTATAATTGCATCTATCACATGTATGAAATATAGTTCCAATGAAGCTTGATAAATTGACTTTACACACTTCATCTAATTCGGATCTAACACTTTGCTTTCCTTTGTATTCACATCACTCTAATCTTCTACGCAACATTCACAACTTAAATGTGCACGGCTATGATAATATTCGCATCAGATACATGTATAACACTCACAACATTCACCACTATCTCCAAAACACCAAAAAAGATCTAACTTATATATCTACATCAAGCATGACATCAATTAGATTGACCTAATTAGATGTAACATTCAAAATATAACTTGTTTTCTTGAGTTCTTCCACACACATACTTCAACCAAGATTTAAATGTTAAAATAACTTGAAATAGGTTGAGCATGGACCTATAATAGATCCCACATAAGACCGCAACACCTATTTAACCTTCACATACCTTCAAACTTATTAGGTTGACATCGCAGAAGACCTAATACAAAAATTATTCAACTGTGTACCCACATTCAGACACATGGACCTCAAAATTCAATGCCAACTGGAATTCACGCACTAATGCCATCTGTCAACATATCCTCAAAAGTGCAAAGCCAAAAACTTATTCACAGAGAAGTGCAGACTCTCCCACTCAAATGCATTGTATAGGAAATAACTATAATATGCCAGACCAAACTTATGTTACTTATATCTCTCAAAGAAAAATCCAAAACATGATGAAATTATAGAATCAGGTACTTCTAACAACCAAAAAAATAGTGTTAGAAGTGCAGAGTGAAATCTTCATTTGTGGATCAATGCAGACCCAAAAATTGGATGCTCTGTTACACAAAATTAAAAGAATTGAAACAGTCAATTTTCCATCACAACCAACTTTACTGGATCAAACCATCTTGCAAAAATGTTTTCTACAAATACTCCAAAACCTGTTAGAACCAATCAACATGATCTGCACCAAGATCTCCACTTTAAGATACAATTTTGACATAAATACAACACTACAACACATTTTTATATACCTTTGTGCTTATTTTTTATGCTCATGTTACCAACAACATCAATGACATTCTACCAAAAATCTCACCCTTTTTCATTGATGGCAACATACCAAAATATCTTCAAAACATTCTCCAAAACATCCTCCCCTTTGACATCAAGGGAAAAGTGTGCCTATAAAAACTATGCTAACTTATACTGGATCTCCCCCTAAGTAATATGTGCATATGGACAAACTAAAAAGATTGAATTGACTCCCTCTAAGTCATATACCAGAGAAAAACCAAAAAATCTATAGTGGACACTACTCTATATATTCTGCATATGTACAAAAAATCTTGAAACTAAAAACTAAAAAGCATAAAGAGTAAGAAATGTGTCAATCGAAGGAAGATGACTCTTGTAACTTCTGCAAATGGGTCTTCCATGCTTGTTTTCCTTCCTTCCATGTATTCATTGTTGGCCCGAGCAATCTTCACTACGTTTCAAACTCCAACAATATTTCTTCTCCTTCTTCTAGAATGCTAGGTACTATATTCATCTATGTAGCCTTATTAGCACTCAAAAGGGCACCTGAGATAGGTAAAAAAAATTCATTTACTAAGTCCCTTATTTATCCATAATACAAAATGACATTTTCCCTTTGTTCTTGCAGTTGGAAGAACTTCTTATGTAAATCCTTAATTATATTCCTTGTGGTACCAACTAGATCAAGTGTCATATCATAGGAATGGTAGCTTTATTTATCTAGGACTCAATGGAGTCCATCTCATTACTTATGCTTTGTTTGGCACTAGGCCACTTCATGCAATATTGAAAAAGAGCCTTAGCAACACCTACACAAACATGTGCATCCTTCAATTTCTCTAAAACTAGAGGTATATTCCTTAAAAGAATCAACTAAAAGATTTAAATTTTCAATATCAATGAGTGATGTGTCTATGTTTGCATTGGGTACAACCTCTTGTAGTGCCTTCATAGCTTCCTCCATCAATTCTCCACTCTTCTAATGCATCTCAATAATCTCCTTCTAGGAAGATGCATGGAATACATCTCCCAATTGTAGCTTGTGGAGTGGGAAAATATTGTCCAGATCTACATTTCCCTATTGCATTGGTAGTTGTAGCAATTGTGAAGAAACAAAAAGATGGAACTTGAGCTACATACTTAATAGGTTTTTCAAGGAATCTCCAAAGGAGCTGGAAGATTCAACAAAAGTCTTTATAGTCTTTGTAGCTTTCTCTTTTACTTCCTTTCCCTTGTCTTTGCTAGATTCTACATGTGTCTCTTCTTTTGTTCTTGCATTTCTAAAGGTATCCTCATTCTTATCTTTGCTTTCCTTCTCATTATCTTCTTCCTCATTTTCCTTGTCTGTATCACTAGTTTACTCTTCAACTTCTTTATTCACATCTTCCTTTGCAGATTGGTCTGGGTTCTTCAGAGAAGGAGTCTCTGGTTTATCTTGCACCATTTCAACATTTTCTTCATGTACCAGAGGGAGATAAGTATCTTCCTTAGTTGCTTCTTCTCTAGTGACAGTCACTCCTTCAACATTTTTCTCCACTTCTACATCTTCCTATTCCAATTCTTCCACTTTCGGAGGGGAATTTTCCTTAGTGTAATCTTCATTCGTCACATGCTCATGTTGAGCATCAATGTTTTCAACTTCTTCTTCTATAGCAAAAAAAATCAGAGTAGGATCCTTGTATTCTAGGGTCATCCCTAGCCTTTGTGTTAGGTCTACAACCTTATCAACAGTCTCCTTTTAAAGTTTCTCATGATCATCCTTATCTTTGCTCATCAAAATTGTTACCCTTTGTTTTGTTCTTAGTTCTTTTGTACATAGTTGGGCCAATGTGGCCTTATTTTCTACAAATAGGGGAGCAATAATCAATTCGAGAGCATGGGCCTTCATCTTGGCCTCTTCATCAATAGACTCTTGTCTTCTCTTTACCAAAACATTCCAAAGCTCCACAAGTAACTTCTTTAGTATGTTCCTCATGTCCACTTCAAGCAATATGATGTATTTTACAATGGCCTCAACTATTATGGCCTAATGGATGTCATTAACCTCTTTATAAAAAGCTCTAGTTTCTCCAAGCATGTCATGCTAAATTATTCCTGTGATCGGGTGAAAATACGTGTTAGAAAACAAGCAGCAAACAACAACTATAAACACCCTACAACTCAAAATTGGGTAAATGATTAACTTAACAAAACAAAATGGAACATTTTACCTTGTTGAGTTGTCCTTTGGTTGGCCCTTCGATCTTCGACGTTATGTATACTCCTTGGATGGAAAAAAATGTAAGTGTGGGATGCAAGATGGATGGAAAATAGGTGAGAATAGATGCAAATGCAATTATTTTGGCTAAGTAGGGCTCAAATGAAAAATTTGCAAGAGTTTGGATAGCACAATGATCTCCTCCTCAAATGATAGAAAATAGGGGGTATTTATAGAGAATTTTGAATTCTTTAGAGAAATGGATGGTTGAGATTAAACCAACAAATCCAAGATGTAGGGCTATGGTGAGTTGATGACTCACAAGCCCTCACATCTTGACATGTGGCATGTGAAGTGGCTTGAAAAAGATGATGTGTAAATGAGGTGGAAGGAGAGTACTTGACATGGAGGTACTACATAGTATCTTGGGATTTGGAGAAGATTTTCTCATAAATGAGGTATTTTTCCCCATGTGGGTGAGAGGACGTATGAGGAATTAAAAATTCCTCAAATATCATCATGGGGATGAGAGAAATAATTTAAAATTCTTTGAAATGCATTGGGGGATTATATGTGAATTAAAAATTCACATGGGGAAAGGGGTGCCTTCTCTAAAAGGAGAAAGCCTTTAATAGGGTTGACTTAGGACACATTTCATAAATGACATGGGGATTAGGTTGACCTAATTAATTGATTAAGGTTGTGCAAGTACCTGATTAGAAAAATTAATAACATATTAGAGGCAAGTGGGAGATTAGGAAGAGTTCACATGTGACTTGATGTGACAAGTCAAAGATCACATGGTTAAGAGAAAAAAGAATTTAATATTCCTCGGAAGGATAAAAGGAATTAAAAATTCCTTGAGAGGTTGATTAGACTAGTTAATGAAGGATTAGAGGAGGGTTAGGTGGCAAAGAGAGATTAGAGGCCAATTTGCAAAAGTTGGAGGATGTGACACATCCTAATCAAGGATTAGGCATGCGCACATCCCTAATGATGATATTAAGGGAATAATTAGGATTAAGAAAGGGATGTGACATATGAAGAATTAAATAAATGTCATATTTATTTAATTCATTTGATGAAAAGGAGGATTAAAGAGACAAGGTATTTATTAATTAATTAAATACCTTAGGGATTAGAAATTTTTTAGAGGTATTAATTAAATAATAGTGATATTACTTAATTAATGCAAATAAGGGAATGTTTAGATGAAAAGGGATAAATTTCGATAAATTAAGTGTCAAAATTTAGGTGTCTACAATTCCATTTACTAATGTCTCTAGCTTCATAGGATTGTGAGGTCTTACTTTTTGCTTCTTCACTTCATCTAGAGTCTTCTTTGTTTCTACCTTCTTATTTTCTGGAGACACCTTCAATGGTGGTTTCTTTCTTCTTCTCTCTCATGTGTATTACAAATTCTTCTTTTTCTCTCAATCTCCTATTCACTATATATGTCAATAACATCAAATCTTCTTCTTTTAGCACTTGCTTCACCTTATAAAGCTTCACTTCTCTTGCAGGCCAATTGTGGTCCTTCCTCCACTTCTTCGTATTCTTCCACATTGACACTTATAATCCTTTCTCTCACTACCTTTTGATTTTGTCTTTTCTTAGCAGGGGTGGTAGGTGGTGCTACCAAAGTAGCCTTCTTATTCTTTGGCCTTATCATGTGCGCAACTGGAGGGGATTTCTCCTTCACTTGAGGACTATCTTTTGATTTTATTTTATCTCCAATAGGCTACCTAGTCCCGAAGGACTTCTAAATAGAAGGAGGGGTGGTATCTATCCTACCAGATCTTCTTATGCTTCTGGTCCTCTTGCAACACTTGATCCTCCCTTAGATTTTCTCTTGCATACTGCATTTGTTCATTTGAGATGCCCATTTCCTTTATAATTTGATCAACCATCTTTCTAACCTTCTTTTGAATTATTGGTTTCTTTTTCTCCATGTGCACCTCTATAGACTTCTCTTCATAGGTGCCATATCTTAATTTAGTTGTATCCTTTGAAATTTTCAACAAAATGTCAACTAAACCAGTAATCTCTTGTTCGGTGACCTCATATCTCAATGCAAGGATCCACATAATCCTTGATTCAATTTCCTTCAAGATGCATTCATTAGTGCTTACCAAAATTTTTATATCATTTTTATATTTCTCTACTATTTGCCTTGGAATTATGTCTCTCTCATGCATCCTCTTCTAAAAAACTTCAAAGAAAGTAGCAAGTGCCTCATCTTGTGCCATCCCATCACCAAGACTACTCATAAAATCTCTGATCTGATGAGCAACTACTCTTCCTTACAATGATTTCACTCCTTTGGTTCCAAGGATTTCCCTTAGAAAATAGAAAAGTAAACACGTAGCCAAAGTACCATACTTAAATGAATACTTATTTTCCTTGGTTTTCTTCAAATTCTCCATCAATTATTTCCTTATCAACTCATAAAGATCATAGTCAACACCTTTTTCAACCATCTCATATGCTACATTGATTGTGGTGGAAAATATAGAATTGTTTCTATTTGTGAAATAGATTTTATAACCAATTAACATTGTTGCATACCTCACAACTAGATTTCTAATGGGATTTACTGCTAAAGCCCTCTTATCATATGTTGCACTAGTGAGTTCCATTACCACTTCATTCTTAACCAATTTTAATTCAAGAATAGGTCTGGTGGAGCATAGACTTGTGACCTCTCTGATTACCTCTTTTGTTATCATGTCAAGCATGTCAATCCAAATAAACTTGTCATGGATTCTTCTTAATTCCACCATTTTTCATGAAAACAAAAATTTGGAAACCATTGTTATACATCCAATTTCTTCGCAACTAGGTTTTGATACTTTGGTTTTAGGGAAAAATGATCTCTAGTCAATTCTTTAGCCCATAAATATCCTATCGTAGTGTGATCAAATTCTTCCATCTTTCCATGAATATAAATCCTTATATCTTCTATTGGAAACACCCATATGGAACATGCAAAAACACACCCAACGAGTCGTCTTCAATAGATTTTGAAGCGTATTTCTTGGATTTGGGTTGTGGCTTCTTAGTAAACTCAATAATCCTTGGTGTAGCCATTACAAAGAGTTAAAATTTATTTCAAACAAAGTTCTTTTGAAAACTAGGGAAAAGTTGAGATTGTAAATACCTTTTCTTTCATTTTTCAAACTAGGGTTTCAACGTGCCAAGTCACAAATAGCTTCGATCACTCCAAATCACTTCCTTGTTGCTCTGCTTCTTCTCAATGCTCGTTATGAATTAAATTGGATAAGTAAAATAACTTTATAACCCTTGGAATTTGACCTAATTTCACAATTAATGTTTCAAACAATAAAGCTAGTAAACCTTTAACTATATGCATAACAAACTTCTTATGCCCCACAAAATTTCACATTATCATATTTTCTTTTACAATTTTCACCAAAAGATTAAGCATATCAATCTACATCACATATCATGTTGATGCATCAACACCTTTTCTTTGGTGGGGTATGAGATATTTTTATTGAATCTCCCCCTAAGACAAAGCTCTTAACTTAGTTTCCAAAGGAAGATCTACACTAAAAGATGGTACAAATTCATCCTTAACTTTTGTTTCTTCCTTCTTTCTCCAAATATTTTCCATCATCTTCTTTGTCTCTGTAGGATCAATCTTTTGCACTGGTTCATTCCTCTTTACTGGATTATCCTTCCTCATATTTCTGCTTCTACAAAACTTAGAAATGTTTCTAGGCCTATTGCAATTGTAACATGTGACATTCTTCTAACCAGTATTCCTTCCATTCATTTTAGATCTACATTGATTAGCATTATGCCCAAATCCATAGCATGTATAATAGTATCCTTTGAAAGATTGAATCATTCTACCATTGTTATAGCCATTCATCATTTGAATTCTGCACTCACTAGCTCTATGACCAAATTTTTTGCATGTAAAACATTGACTAGAAAAAGATGGAACATTCTGATTCATTTTGATTCAACATTCCATTGCCTTATGTCCTAATTTATTGCAGGAATAACAAAAACCATTAAAATATGGGTACCTTTGTGCATTTCGTTGTTTGACCTGTGGTCTTCTTTGATTTTGGATTTGATTGCCATTGTTCTTCTTCTTTTTAGGTTGATTTGTAGTTTGATCTACTTTTGAACTTTCACCTTTTCAAACCCTAAACCTTCTTTATCTTTAGAGCCTTTCTAATTTGCAATCATCTCATCAAGCTTTGTAGAATTCATCTTGAATTTGTCTTGATGAATCCTTGCTTTCTCTAGATCTGATATCAGATTCACAACTTCTTGTTCAAGCCTTGTACATTCCTCAGATTTTCTTTTCACCATTGCATTTATACATTCCTCAAATCTTTTCTTTTCTTCAACTTGCACTTTTAGACTGGTGATAGATTCATTTTCTTGCTTTAATTATTCACTGAATTCCTTATGCATTTCTCTAAACTTTTTGATTTATTCTCTTAATTTTCTAATGCATTCATTTGCTTCTTTGACATTTTCTTTTAGATCTATATTTCATCTTTAGTCTTTTCAAGATATTCAAGGGAAACTTTGAGTTTTTTCAAGCATGTAATCATCTTCTATGGATCCAACAATAGGAATCTCTTTTGGAGGAGTAGGTAGTCGTCTAACATCCATGTGTTCAACATTCAAGATCTTCCCCAAGTAGTTAAGCTCCTTCCAAGAAACTAAGCTCTGATACCAATTGTTAAAGACCCAAAATACTGAGAGGGGGGGTGAATCAGTATTCCTTTAAACCATTCAAACATTTAAAAATCCAAACCACATAGCACATTCAACTACAATAAATATATAAATCATGAAACGCCAACAACATGACATAACACATGAACACCAAGATTTTTTACGTGGAAAATCCAAATTGGGAAAAACCACAGTGAGGATTAACTCATAATATATTATAACCAGTTGTAGTATATTTATAGAAGTGCTCATTGTAGGTACACTCACTTCCCACAGAGAAAAAGATGGAAGAGATATTGTGGCTCACAACCTAATTTGAACTATTACAATTGCATCTATCATATCCATGGAATATAATTCCTATGAAGCTCAATAAATTGACTTTACACACTTCATCTAACTCATATCTAACACTTTTCTTTCGTCTATATTTTCATCACTCTAATCTTCTACTCAACATTCACAACTTAAATTTTCATTGCTTTGATAATATTAACATCACACACATGTATAACAATCACAACATTCATCACTATGTCCAAAAAACCAAAAAAGATCTAACTTATATATTCGCATCAAGCATAACATCAACTAGGTCAACCTAATTAGATGTAACATTTAAAATATAACTTTTCGGCTTGAGTTCTTCCACACACATACTTCATGACAAGATTTAAATCTCAAAATAAATTGAAATAGGTCGGCATGGACCTATAATAGATCCCGCATAAGACCTCAACACTTATTTAACCTTCACATTCCTTCAAAATTATTAGGTCAGCACCACAAAATACCTAATACCAAAATTCTTCAACTGTGTACCCACATTCAGACATGTGGACCTCAAAATTCAATGCCAACTAGAATTCATACACTAATGCCATCTATCAACATATCCTCAAAAGCACAAAGCCAAAAAACTATCCACAAAGAAGTGTGAACTCTCCCACTCAAGCACATTGTACAAGAAATAACTATAATATGCCAGATCAAACTTTTGTTACTTATATCTCTCAAACCAAAAGCCAAAACATGATAAAATTTTGGAATCAAATACTTCTAACCAATAAAATAATGTTAGAAGCACAAAGTGAAATCTTCATTTGTGGACCAATATAGACCTAAAAACTAGATGCTCTATTACATAGAATTAACATAGTTGACACGTAATCAATTTTCCCTCATAACCAACTTTATCTAATCAAACTATCTCACAAAAATGATTTCCACGAACACTCCAAAACCTGTTAGAACCAATCAACATAATATGGAATGATCTACACCAAGATCTCCACATTAAATTACAATGTTGACATCAACGAAAAAACTGCAACACATTGTTGTATACCTTTGTGCTTATTTCTCATACTCATGTTGCCAACAATAGCATCAATGACATTCTTCCAACACAAGTAAAATTAAAAAATATTGAAATTTGATTTGTGTGTATTGTTCATTGATTCAAAAACAAATGCACCCCTAAATTGTAGTTGTAAAAGGTTCCCTATCCATTGATTCCAACACCAAGGAAGTAGGGGAAAAAATTAGGAGAGATGGTGGACAGTCTTTGACCATCCTCCATGCAACAACAATGAGGTCGCATAGTATTTTTTGGGAATTTTTTTTTCCAAGTTTTTCCTTGATGATATATCAAACTACTTTGACATGTGTGA